>JAIRCK010000147.1:0-45591 GCA_020744315.1 Curvularia eragrostidis | reverse complement strand
CCCCCCCCCCCCCGCCCCCAGCGCATACCAATGCAGCTAGTCGTTTCAGACGGAATACCATATCTCTGCGTATACGAGTGTCTCCAACATGTCGTTTTCCCATAGTACTACTAGCCTTGCATAAATATAAGGAAATGCCAATGTCGTCAGCCCCGTCAGCTTTGCTCGTGCGCCCCGAGGACGGCTTCCCTGCCGGGACAGCGAATGCAGGAACAGACGTGGTCAATACAGGCATTCTGCATTCGTCGCCCGATGCGGCTTCACCCGCCACCTTGAGATGGAAGCAGCCAAAAGAAACTTGTTGCTGCCAGACAAAAAAGCAGCGGTGTGGGTTTCGCACAGGGAGGATGAAATTAACCGTAAGCAGACGCTCATTTAAAAGCGAGCGGTGGCGAGTCAGCGCAGTCGATGGCGCGCCGCAGGAGAGGGTGATGCCATGACGAGCAGCGTGTCGATAGCAACGTTGTGCCGCTGGCGCCCGTCCAAACGCTGGGCACACGGCCCCTCGGGCGAGCGACGACGACAACAACGACGAAGGCAGTGGAAAACGTGCGAGGCGGTGTATGGCGGGCGATATAGCGACCAGGTGGTTGGATATAGCATAGGGCTGGCTGCACATCATTCGCTCGAGAGGGGGAATTTGTGCCATGTCGTGTAAAGGCCCGGCCACCCTAGCAACAAATGGGCCAAGGTCGAGAATGCAGGCCCTCTGCAGCAGCGCAGCGTCGCAGGGCCGCAAGCATCTTCCCTTTGAACTGCAAAGCGGGCTTGCGCAGTCTGTGGGCCCTTGTAGCAGCCATGACGGGCTGAGTGTGTGCTCTGAAACGTCGTCCGTCATCCCTGTCTGGTGTGTGCCAGCGCACCTGGATTGCTGCAGCCATGCCGCCGACCCATTCTCGGACTTCGTCTGGAGGAGCCTTACAACACCAACCACACCAACCACAACCACCCAGCGCGACTCGGCGGAACACGCTGACCTCGCACACGTCGTCGCCGCCCAAGCCCACCCGCCAGCGCACAAACACAAACCCCGAGCCGCCGACGCTGCTACGCCTGCCCTCAACCAACTCGTCCACCGCCGCAAGACGGCCCCCGGCCTCCCATAGCGCACATGGCATAGACAATTCGCGCGGCCCTCCCGTCACCCTAGTTACGCGCAGCCGAAGCTCCCAGACCCCCGCCGATCTCTCTTATGCGCAGCAGCAATTCTCTCCAACAGTGCTGGTATCGCCAAGTGGTTCGTATCCGTTGAGCAAGCAGCGTGGGGACGAAGAACCGGGGACCTGGAGCGAACCCTCGCAAAAACAGCCGCAGAAACAACAACAACAACAACAACAAACAAGCGCTGGCGGCTCGGCAAGTCTACTGCGACCGCCCGCACCTCGACGCAACTCCTCCAGTTCTCGGCCTCCGCCGCGACGAATGGCGAGCTCGACCGAGTCGTCCGAATACGATTCTGGCCCCCGCAGCCGGATGGAGGACTACCACGCGGCGCACAGCGGACGGGGAGCGCCCGCGCCTGTAACTCCAGGCACAGATGGCGAGAAAGAAGACTTGTTCCTGAATATCGCTGCTGATAGCGCGCCCAAGCAGCAGCCGCGCCCAGCGGATCCCACGGCGCGGGTCGACCGGTTGAAGGTGAGACGACCCAGTCAACAGAACGAGTTCGAGCGGTTGCGTACGAGCACACCGTGGCTGCTCAAATCTGTCTCCCTCTGCCATCTACGATTCATGAAACTAACCAACGCAGTCTCGAGTTGCTCGAATAAATGAGCGGCAGTCGTACCCATCAGCTCTACAGACGCCTTCGCCAGCACAATCAACCTCTGTCACGCCCACGTCAAGTCGGATACCCTCCGCCATAGACTCCAGATCAAGCGGTCTCCGTCGAGGCTCGCTTCTGCCAACCCCCTCCCGCTATGAGCGGTCTACAAACTCGCCTGCACCTGAAACAACATACCGAACGCCCCAGCTATCGCACAAGGCATCCTTAAGTTCGGTACGAAGGGATTCGGACCTCTCACCGCGCGACTTCCTGGCCCAATTCTCCTCAACAAGGCGCTCATCTCAGCCAGACGTCCAGAATACACCACCAATTCGTACGCCACTTCAGCCGTATAGGCCATCCAATCTTTCTCACGAACCACGGACCCCTCAGGTAGATGCGTCGTTTGAGGCTTCTTCGCGCGCCGATGGCACCGAATCGCATGGCTCCACAGGACCTGCAGCGTCCGTGTGGGATGAGCTGGATGAACTCAAGTCTCGGATACGCAAGATTGAAATGGGAGGCAAGATACCTTCGACATCTGGTGCAATTGTATCCCAAGCATCAGCTGATCGTCCGCGCACAGCGAACACTTCGGCTACAACTGTGTCTTCGTCGCCAAACCAACAGCGAAAGTCGAATCAATCTCCGTCAGAATCCACAGTCAGCGCCCATACTCCTAACGGCAACAAAGCCCATCCACTGCTAAGGGATGCGCTCGCCAAGGCCCGACAACATGTATCACCAGCAGTGTATCGTACACTGGAAGCTACTGCACAAGAAGCACTAGCGCTGGCTGAAATGAGCGGCAGTGGTGGGCCTCAGGGTACACTTCATTCAGCAAGCTCCATCATCAATGGTGCAGTTGTGTCTGACCGTCAGGTTAGGCGCAAAGCTGACAACCTCTGTCGTAGTTTGACGGAGCTGTGTATAGCTCTGTGTGACACCAAGACGGGCTTCACCAGTCCGGCCTTTCGAACCACCACGGCTACAATCTCGCGTCGACCAAGCGTCCAATTCAACGGCGACTCACCAACTATACGAGAGAGCATAGAACCCGAGAGCAACACATTGCCTGGTGTTAGTCCCAGCAGGGCAATGTCACGCATTGAGGCTCGAAGGAGCAGTATGCTCGCCGTTGGATCTAGTGGTAATCAGCGAGAAAGCAGTCAAGAACCCTACGATGACAGACACATCCCATCACGATTACAGCGAGCAGGTACCAGTCTTCATCGGGCACGTAAGAGTGCTGAAGAAGATGACGAGGATCCAATATTCCGTGCGCCATCACGTGCAATGACCTCCATTGACTTTCGGTCGCGGCAGCAACAGAACGAGACCAACCGTTATAGTACCGGCAGGCAATACCTTTCTCGTGAACCAATGCCTGATTTGCAACCCTCGCCCTCGCTTCATACTAGCTCGGGTCTTCGTCGACCGAGTGTTTCAAGCAGTACACCCTCCAATGAGCACAGTCTCTTGTTCCGGGATACTCAGAACCGCTATGGTCATAATCTAGGCCGAGAGGGATCGCCAGCCAATTTCGAAAAGCCGTTGTCTGGAGGTCTTCGAGCCCGAACGCAACTGAACGTTGCCCGAAATCCGAGCAACAGACATTCAGTCGGCGGCGTGACGGATCTCGGCCGTAGCGTGACTCTTGGTAGGAGGCTGCGAGGGTCAAGCACTGGAGAGTGAACAAATAAAAGTTTTGTGAAAAGTTTCAGCATACATACAGGGTGCTAGCAATACCGTTCCCAGTGGACTTTGGCGTTAAGATGCGTTTACGCTGTGACACATGGAGTACACAAAACTTGCAAGTCAAGGTGATGCGATATAGAAATATGGGCCAGTCAAAAACTTGATGTGCGGCAGATGCCTGAGGAGAATAATTAGGGTGAGCATATGCGGCAGTTTTGCAAGGACATTCCCAACAAGAGACGGAGTTTTTCTCATCCATTTTCTTCTTCACTTCACTTTGTTTCAGCATCTTCAAGGAGTATTTGTGGGGACTTACATAGGCGCCGAAAAGTCTTTGTGGCATTTGGCAGCATCGACTAGACACGGGGATTGGGAGATGAGCATTTGTTATTCAAGAGTTGTCGAGGGTTATTATGAGCGATAAGCGCAGCTGGCCCTCCGTCATTGGCACCCTCTTCGCGCACACTCATGGCAGCTCGTCTTCTGTCGGAGTTTTTTTTTGTTTAATTTTCTTTTGATAGTTTATATACCACGACGAGTTCTTTCCTAAAATTCTCCTAAACTGTACATAGTTTCATTGGTCTCGTAAAGAGTTTCTATAACTAGCGAGTTTTATCTATTTGCTATGAGTAAGTGCCCTTTGTCAGCCTTTGTCTTTCCTCTCGATCCCGCGGTGGGTCACTTACAGAATGATACAGCGAACCATACGTCTGAGGCTCTTAAGAGGGGGAAGTGCTTCATTGCCTTATTCCTACCAACCCACAATGGAGGTGGATGAATCAGGAATGCTGTCAACAACTTGGCTCTATTCTTTGGTTCTCATTTTCGGACCCGCATAAACACGTACAATCACAATGGTTGCATTGCACACAAGGATGCACATAGTTGCCCTGCGGCCTGGATTCCAACTTTCACCTAGCCAACACTAGTGGGCTCAGTGAATGTGACGTAATTCGAGGGCCACTGGTGAGTGTCCTAACTATAACATCTGAACTATATTGCTTCCCTATTGTTGGGTGGTTCTGCGAGCCGCAAACAGCTCTATGGATCAGTCCACACAAATAGTTTCACATCACAAAGAAGTTCAAAGTGATGTTTTGGCCCGCGCTCTCGCGCGCTCCCTCGCTGTCTCTGCTTCGAAGCTTTGGCATCACCGGTGAGGTGAACAATCACTCGAAGCAAACGGCGTTCAATGACAATACATGTAACACGCCTGTACAGTCCCTATTCACCCCCATTCATACCCTTCACTTCACCGCCGTGTGTCTGTTTCTCTGGCGCCCGCTGTTCTGCTTTGATAGTACCAATCGATACCTCTCGACCTTGCATACGACTTCCACCTACACGACCAGTACGCTCTAGTAGATTATCAAGCAGTGCTTATCTTCGCGCGGCTGCTGGCAGTCGCTTTCTTAACACATCGCTGTCACTTCGAGCGTCGCTTGTATCTCATCCCTTCTGCCATTGCAACGACTGAGGACAGGCTCCAAACAGTCATGGATAGGCAAGACGAACAATCTGGCAAGCGCGATTCAGCCCAGGTCACTGCAGAGGTCGCACCTACTTCACAAGCACCAGCTCCCCCACTGCTGCACTCACCCACCGCGCTCCAGCCCACATCTTCTGGATCCGACACTGCCTCTCAAATGGCTACCACTGCAAATACACACACCACTGGTTCTGACATGGGCGCGTCGCCACTCAATGTTGACTCGCTCAACGACACTGAGACAAATGTGCAAGCAGAAGCGCAAACGCCCTCGCAACCTGGAACAGATGGTTCCTCGCATTCAGAAACCCCGAATTTTCCTCAAAAGAGCGAGCAGTCACAAGGAGATATGTCTGCTCATCACGCAACTTCACCCACTCCATCTCCGACCCAGGATAAGGACACCAAAACGTCCATAACACCGCCAGCTGCCCCTCCTTCGAGTAAGCAGGGGTCCTCAGAATCTTTATCATTACAAGAGAGCCCCACTCCTCCTACAACGGCTACTACGGTTGGGTCACCTGGCAGGGTGGCTTCCAATCTTGCAAGGTTCTACAATCAATCCAGAGTGGCAAAGCGTAGATCTTTGCAGCACTCCAGGATCTTCGAAAAGACACGGGAAATGATGTATTATAAGTCCCAGAACTCGTATATTATCGCTTCGCGTGGTTATGAGCGTGGTGCATTACCCACAAGACGGACGAGGCCCCCGCTGCTCAAGCGACGGTTCAGCATCGATGCCAACACTACTGACTTCTGGGGCATCTCCTCCTCAACCCACTGGAGAGAACAAGAGCTTGAAGTATGTGTCATTCAAATTTCTAGAACAGTGACTGAGCAGCGTGCTAACAATTCACAGTACGACCCTCTCCAATCCAAGGCGCTTCCTTTGGAACCCTTGCCAGAGCTTCTCTACCCATTTTCTATCCCCAATCCTGTTCGATACGCTACTTTTGGTGCAGCCTATCACATGCTTCCACCGTACAATGCCGATGTGTATCTCACGCTAGGAACCGTTACGATTCGTAACGATTCTTTCTATTACATCGCAGATACCAGTTGGACTAACGGCGGTGAACCATGGATGCGCGATGAAAGTCTGGACATGGCTCTTGAAACCCTCCGCCTGGACTTGGACTGTGATCAGCACGCAATCGCTATTGCCAATTCCACGGTGTCACAAATTTGCCTTTTTGCCGCACATAGCAAAGACAGTTGCCCCCAAGAGTACGCCGAGTATGAAGCGCGCTTCCAAGACAAGCGCTGGATCTTTGTTGTTGTCAACGATGCAATCGGTGATTCCGTGAACGACGGCCATAAAGGAAACCATTGGTCACTTCTTGCAATCAGCAGGATACAACACAAAGTCTATTACTTCAACTCTCTATTTGATCCTGAGTTCGCATCCCAAAAAATTGGTTTACAAATCAGTAGAGGTATGCTGAAGATCCTTGGAGAAAACCTCAGCAACTGGAGTTATCGACCCCAAGAGCATAGCCCAAATCAGTATCATCACAACCAGTTCCGTTATGATGTTGGCGCCTGTGGACCTTTTGTGTTCAAGCTTACAGAAATGTTGATTGAGCGCATCAAATGCTTCCAATCGCTTGGCGTGGAAAATGATTGCCAGCTGGAGCTCGATGAGAAATACCCATTGCAATTCAAACAACGTTTCCACTCAGAGCAAGTCCGCTTGGACATACAGAGGAGGATTGCTCGCTGGAAAGCTATCATTTGTGCTCATTCAATCGCAAACGAACATGACCAGCTCGCCATTCACGGCACCGGCGTTAAACTAGATGACGGTCCAGTCATTGGTTTCGATATACCGCCCCGACCAGAAGCGCTGATTCAACAAGAAGCTCATCATGACTCGGCGAACTCCAATAAGTACGAACCCGTTATTTCGGAGCATGAGAATTATGTCGTCCATGGAAACGACAGCGATGGTGGCCACAGCAACAGAAGCAGGACTGGTGAGACCACTGTAGACACTGGGTTACCTTCTGATTCAGAGGAAGCTGATACCTACTCAGAGGGTGATGACCAAGATGAAGATGGCGGAATCAGCATTCTTGGTCTCGAGAATTCTGAGGAAGAACCGGTCTCTGGGCTGCGCAAGACCACAAACTCACCCACGCAGTCTGACGATGAGAGTAGTCTATATGGTACTAATAGACCCACTTGAAGTTCGAGGACGGAGCCATTGCGTGTTTTGGCATTGCTGACATACGAATCGAATGAACTCTTGAATTGCGCGCACAAGGGAAAGAGTCAATATTGGGTGGAGAATTTGTACTTTGATCGATCGAGTGAAGCAGTACACTTGCGAAAAGTCTCTTCAACATTGTCGGATTGGCTAAAAGGAAAAGTCGGCCCCAAAAGCGATGAATCTGTCTCTTATCAAGTTGATCTGCGTTTGCCGCCTTCCCATATAGTATGATGATGGTTGCTACTTGTGCATCTTGCAGTATACGAGTCTAGGATCTCGAGTCATTGCCGTTTACGAACGGTATCATCGTCTTGTATCTCGTCGTCACGACTACTGCTGGTCAGAATCCTTCTGTTCAAGGCGACGTATGTTCAGTCTACAAAATCAACACCTCATCATGAGAACTTTACCCAACACGTGGTGATATACAGAGTCCCTTTTCAACTTGCCAGGATTCTAGCCATGTCCTGATTTCAGTAACTCGAGACTCCGATCGCCACCAAGGCACGTCTCGCATTTGTGGCGCGCGTCTAAAAACACACAGCCACCATCGTCCCGCGTCCACCTTACCGTTACCCTCTCTCAGCAACTTCGCAACTACCCAACCGCATCGTAACGCACTCACACTCAACAAGGGTTCAGTCTCACAACTTTTTACCCTGTACAAAACTTGGCCAATCTCGCGCAGTATGTATGGGTCAGTTGTGTGATTTGCAAGTTCCCACGCTATGCGACGGGAGGGTCATTTGGGGAGGGGTGGGTTCCTCGATTATCCGGTTCGCATGACGTAGGTGCCACACCGTTTCTTGCCCCCCACCCTGTCAAGCGCCGCGTATCGACGACTTGTTGTGTTGCAACCGGTTAGAAAGTTGGCAGCTAAAGACCCTGGTTTCTGCCTATGCTACGTTATCCCACCCCAGTGGGGCGATCGGAGATGAGATCACCGCCGGCGTGGATGTCGTCGTATACACGGCTTCGGAGAGAGAAGTGCATTGGTTGGTTGGCTGGTTAGTTATCTTGGCTTAAGCCCAGTTTGAGGCGTTTCTTTTGTGTATGATGGAAGAGGAGCGAGACGGTGTATATATTACATGTGGTTTGCCCAAGTCTAGACCAAGTTTTCCTTTTCCCCCTAGTCTACGTAAATATAAGAGACAGAGTCCTATACCGATCCGCGATCCGTTGTCCTACTTTACACCAACATCACTCTACCTCATAACGATACGGTTTTTTGGTCACATCAGCTTAACGATTTTACTTCCTTTGTCGAAGAGCTCGTGAACAAAAGGAAACAGTCAAAATGGCGGACAACAAGGCGACAGACCCCAAGCAGCAGCAACAGAAGACATACAAGCAAGCCGTCGGCGATTACTATAACCAGCAATACGAGACATGGATGCCATGGATTGAGGATCAGTATCTCAAGTGGTTCACATCTCACAACAAGGCCAGCTATGCCACCAAAGGTACGTCTCTTTTCATCTGCATCCTTTACCCATATCATCTCTATGTCATTTCATTTACCCCCACCGTCACCATACCCACTTTTCCTTTCCCCTCCAACCATACATACCGACTAACTCAATACGCTAGATACCCTCGACAAAACCAAAGTCACAGGTGTAAAACAAGTCGATACCCTCCAGGACGGCGTAAACGGCTTGGTAAGCGGGCAAGTGGGACAAGGCGGTCTCGCGCAGCCCATCGGCGACGCTTTATCCAAAGAGGGCATCAACCGTGCTGAGCGTGGCGGCAAGGATGAGCAAGGAAGGCCGCTTGAAGGTCAAGGGCCTCTAGGCGGGTACGGCCAGAGTGCTGTTGATGGTGTCAAAGGGGGTGCGGGGAGTGTAGCCGATGGAGCAAAGAGTGCGGGCGGTTGGGTCGGTGGATTGATGGGTGGTGGAAAGAAATAGAAGAGGAGATGACGAAATGATACCACGATCTTTTATAAGGGGGTTTGGAAAGTATATTTTTGGATGGAGTCTTTCATGCTAGGGGACTCGGAACAGGTGCAGGAAAGGACCTTGTTACTTCCTCGGTGCAATGTAGTTTTAATCATACTCTTTTTATTTGGATACAGAAGAAAGTTTGTGTATATGCGGTCACGCAGGAGCACGACTGAGTCAATCAAAATGAAAATGCTGTATCGGTTATTTCGACTAACGCCTACAATAGAACTTTTGACACTCTGGATACAAAGGTACTTCCAGCTATAATACTCTACTTATGACATGAACACACATGCCGTGACATGCATTGTGATTCTTTGCATCTCTTTTATCCTAAGTAACTTCAACGTGTTCCCATTCGGAAGCATCCGCGTGCATCAGCTACATTTGATTGTCACCTGAACATATCTGCCCCACCCTAAAATAGCGCTCTAATCTGTCAATGTCACAGTGGCTTCTTGAATACTGCCCTCATTTAGTGCTGGTATCTTTCAAATAGCGCATATGCATCCGCGCCGTTTAACGTTAGTATGCATGCCCTACGGGCGTTGCTGTGATAGGGGGCCAGTACAAGGAGATTCTTGCATGAGGCGCAGGTGACAGTCTTCAGTATGTCAACACGCACCTTTTGCCCGAGAACGGAGAGTATTTGAGATGACTGAAACTGAAGAGGCGTGTTATTAACTTGAGTATTGTGTTGCTTGTTTCAAGTGTGGGCGAGACAGTGAAAGCGCAACTAACAATGCACTTTTAATTGAGACAACTGTATTATGAAACTGTAGTTCGCATGGCAATAGAACTATGAGAGAAAAGTGCCACTACGAGACCAAGTATGTGTAGCCATCAGTCACTCCATAGGCGATGACGAAACCAAAAGTCACGTGTTCTCGGAGCGGAACAGAGCAAACGCGCTAACCATATTACTTGGCGGCGGTCGCGACTTTGGGGCCAATTCCGCTCTGCGCAACCCGCGCGACGAAACAACTAGACGACTATCACCAACGTTTTTCTCCACCCCACCCTCTCTCTCTGCTTGGAGTTGCGCACATGCCCCAAAGAAAAGACTCTCTTGCGTCTCCGCCGTAAAAATCCACCTGCAAGACCATGGCCTCACCACCACACGTCCCTCAGCTCAACATCTCCCACCGCAAGCGCGGCAGCATATCCTCCATCTCGGGCGTACCAGCAAAGAAGCGCAAACCGTCGAATCTGCGCAATGCCTTCTCTCCCGACGCAGAATCTGTCGGCGGCTCTCCACGCCAATACTCGCGTTCACCGTCTGTAGAAAGCAACATCACCACTTCGGTCGTCAATGGCGTTGGAGGCAAGAAGCGTCGAAAGAAGGGTGGCGATGCCGGAAGTGTCGCCGGCTCGAGCGTAAGAGGAGGCAAAGGCGGTGACGGCAGAAGTGTAGTAGGAGGCGAAGATGAAGAAGGAGACGAGGGCGAAGACGACTATGAAGACGAAATGGGCGAGGAAATGGGCATGGAGATTGAAGGTGGAATGACTGTTGAAGCACGCCGCAAGCAAGAAAAAGAATACGAACGGTATGTTACTTCTGCCACACCTTTGTGGAAGGCCTGTCTTCTTTCTGTTTATCCTGTTTTACTAACCCACTGGTAATTAGAATGCTGGAAGACTTCATGACACCTGCGCAAATGGACCGCTACGCCACCTACCGCCGCATCCGCCTCAAGCGCGAAACCGTCCGCAAACTCGTCAACCAAACCCTCTCGCAATCCGTGCCTCAGCCCATCATCATCGCAGTAACATCCTACTCCAAAACCTTCATCGGCGAGCTCATCGACCGCGCCCTCACCGTCCGCGACGAATGGTCCGCCGTGCGCACCCACCTGCCCAACCCAGACTTGCCCGCTCCCATCCTAAGCCAGACCTTGGGCAGACCCAGCGCCCATATCAAAGACGAGCGTAACAAGCCGACAAATACGGATATCCAGGGCGCCGGATGGTATTTGAACCAGGTCGATCGCACACAGAGTATATGGAAGGAGGTGGACAAGAATGCTAGTTTACAAGAGAGGCTGCGCGCCTGCGACAAGGGCCCGCTGACGCCTGCGCACCTGCGAGAGGCGCTCAGAAGGTACAAGCGGGATAGGGACGGCGGCGGGGCAGGTTTCGCAGGTATGAGTCTGGAAGGGGTGGAGAGGACTATGGGTAGGACAGGCGGAAAGAGACTCTTCAAGTGAACTGCTGGTCTTGGGTGCGAGGCTAGTTACCAAGAACCTTTTTTTTTTACCTGCATAGCGACGGCGTTTGGGGGATATCACACAGACATGGTATTGGCGTCAAAATGTACATTAGGTTAGCAATTCATACTTATTTTGCTAACAACAATCGTATCAAGTTACATGGAAGGTTTTCAATACTACAAAGACGCCATTTGCATAATCAAGACACATCACAAGCACTGAACAATGAAGTCGTCACGAAGTTGGACAGCTACATGGAGAAGCCATTTGGCAAAACATGGAAGTAACCTTTTCGTGAGGTATTTTATGAAAGCTACGTTTGTCATAGCCATTCATCATTCCAGTCCATCCCAGCCGAAGAGAGAACACCTTAGAAAATCATAACGCTAACCAACAACCATCTAGTTTTCCTGGAGAAGCTCATAGAAGGTATCGGCGGCAGGCTCGGGCTTGCCAGCCTCGATCTTCTTCTGACCAAGCTTCTCCTTGGCGAAGGTAGCAGCGTATGGGTTGAGGCGGAGCTGCACCTGGAAGTTCTTGAGAGGGTTCTTCTTCTGGGTGTGGCTGCGCTTGGAGACGGCTCCACCACGGACGGGGCGGAGGACCTTCTGGACATCGCTGGAGTTGATGATCTTGCTGAGGTCGGGCTGGGCCATCATGGGAGATGGGAGGAGGAAGTCCTTCTTGAGAGCGGAGGGCTCAGAGGTGGATCCGTAGACCTTGTCGAGTGCGCTGAAAGCGGAGGAGGTCCAGACGATGAAGCGGCCGAGGTGACCACCGGGGGCGAGCTGGAGAAGGTTCAGGGAGTAGACAGATGAAGTCTCAACACCTGGGATGTTGCGGAAAGCAAGGACAAGCTCCTTGCCATCCTCCTCGGGGTTGTAGATGACAAGAGGTCCACGGCGCTGCTTGTGGCGGCGGCCACGGAGCTTACCCTTACCAGCGCGGAGCTTGCGCGAGTTGCGGGCCTTCTCGACGTCGGCACCAGCACCGACGGCCTTGAGCAGAGCAACGGCAGCGGAGGTCTTCTTGATGGCGGCATCGGCGAAAGCAGTCGATGAGACGACGAGGGGAACCTCAGGGACGGTGCTGATGGCGTGGCCACGGGCGAGAAGAAGAGCAGGGCTTCCTGAAGCAGCGAGCGCAGAGGCGGTAGCGAAGCGCTTCTGGTTCAGGTTGATCTTCTGGTGCCACTTGCGCCAGACCTTGGTAGGAGCGAACATGCGGCCAGAGCGGCACATGTTACCGAAAGCAGCCTGACCAGCACGGTGAGTACCACCACCAGAGACACGGGGAATACGGGCAACAGCGCGACCAGTACCCCAGGACTCGGCGGAGGTTTGGTGACCAGCCTTCTCGGAGCTGCGTGCTGTTAGATCAATCGACGGTGCAGCTTGCGAGGAAGGCTTACACAGCATATGGCTGGCGGCGGTTCTTGTTCATGCCAGTGTGCACCGCGTGGACGACATCCGGGCGGATGGGGGCCTATTACTTGTCAGCATTGAGTGCTGGCGGTATATACTGCAGGATGCAGCATGTTCGCGATGCAACAGAAAGGCAGGCTGTGAGAGAGAACAATAGCATGACTGCGGAGCCTGAAAGTTTTCGTCATGACACGGCAAGGACCCCTCGAGTGACCCAGCTCAATGCAAGCAATGTCCAGTTGTGCGTCCTCCTCTTCCAGATTCCTTTGTACATGCATTCATTGTAGCTCCTCTCACAGTCTGTTCCTCTAGTTGCTGGCTGTGTTGTATCGCGAATTTCGAATTTCGACGGCGGGACTGACCTTGAAGACATTGGGGACGGGGATGGTGTCCTGGGTGACCTCGCCCTTGGCAGAGACGACGGTGACGGTTGGCCTCGACATGGTGGCTGTTGTGAATTGACCTGGTGGTTAGTTGTCTCGAAAAGAGAAGTCGTCGTCGGATTTTTGCGATGTTCTGAAGCGAGCGAATTTGGAGTGGGCGCGCTATACTACTTTGGGACTCGGCGGCCTTTTGGGCTAGCGCTGTCCTCATGCTCACCTACCGGACAACTCGAGACAGAACATCTTGTGCAGTGGCAGTGGTGGGCTTTGATGTTTAGTTGCATAAACTTCAATTTGTATAGATTTAATCTACTGTGCGCATATATGCATAAAACTGTGTGGCCACTTAATTACAGTTT
Organism: Curvularia eragrostidis; assembly: GCA_020744315.1. NCBI lineage: Eukaryota > Fungi > Ascomycota > Dothideomycetes > Pleosporales > Pleosporaceae > Curvularia > Curvularia eragrostidis. Next base: position 32,105 of record JAIRCK010000147.1, on the reverse strand, counting down.
GTGGTAGCAGAACAGTCAGAATGAGCAACTGGACTTGACTACCAGGAACGATTCGCTTGACAGCAGAGAAGGTAAAGGGCTTCCTAGCCGGATGTATCGAATTAATTCGGTCCATTTGACTTGTTGAATTGCTTCAACATCAGAAACCTCTCACAGTAGCACGTAAACATCCAAGAATGACTGGGTTGTCCAGCGCAACAACGTATGTAAGAGTGCAGCCGACGACATCTCCCACAACCCTCGTTGCCATGACGGCATTCGGGAAAACATTGGTAGTATCCCTGCACATAACATGTGTACAACACATCGCGCTCGTACCAGCACTTGATAGGGGGGCGAAAGATAGTTCGATAGTGTCTTGAATGGCCGCTGCTCTACGCTCGGCCTCTGGCCATAGCGCAAAAAACAAAATAAAGTATAGAGATGCTATCCTAGGGAACCATGTACAGCACATCCTGACAATAGCCTCTCATTGATATCCAGACGCATGTTTGGCAGGCGGACCGATACTCGTTCAGTACCAAAGTGGCCAATATTATGCCGACCGTGTTTTCGATCGCTATTTGATAAAACATGCGGTTGACAGATCGAATAGCGCGATCACTGTGGAGCGATACCGATGATGTGCATTTACAGAGCCATGATGTGCGTGGGTGGGTAGAGAAGCAATGGCCTGGTCTCTGATCTCTTCGTGGCGCATTACTAGTATTGAGTTTGCGAAAGTGGACAGACAGCGTGGATGAGGCGCTCGTGTATGGATGTACTGTACATGGTACATGATATTAGTATCTTAATGTCGAGCGAGCACGTGCCTTTTGATGAGACGGAAGTGAGCAAGTTGATGGATCTTCACAGGGGTACACGAATCGCAATCGCTTTGGCTACTGAAACACACGTGGTGCAGGTGGACGGGACGGGGTTTAGGGAGCCTCAAAGGGTGGGCGGTCGATGATCCGAGTGCCTGAGGGAGCAGAGAAAAAGAAAATACTGGTGCAAGGGTAGTCGAAGGCTGCAACTGGGCCGAGTAGGCGTGTGGAGGAGCCTCGCGAGTATGTCGTGATTGAGTTTGGGCGCTGCGAGGCTGTCCAGCTTTCGAAACCGAGGGGAACCAGGTGAAACCAGCAGCGCTCACATGACCAGGGACGCAGATGACGCTGCAGGCTGCCGCACTCTCACCCCGCCAACCGGTGGGTCGACGGCTTTCCCATGTTGCGTTTCACGTCAGAGATGTCTGCTCCGGCTGTTTTGCATGCCTCGGCAAGCCGTGGTGAGGGCAGTCGAGCTGCACCGCAACAGCGACCATTTCATGTCATTTCGGGCCAGAGACGGGCGGCGTGGCATAGTGCTAAAATATGGTCGGCGGTGGCTGCACAGGGACGGGGGCGGCACACCCCTTCCAGCCTCGTTCCAAGGTTGGTCGTCTAGGCCTTCCCGCCGTTGGTGATGGGGGTTCCAGGGGGGGAGGGATGCTGGGCGATTTTTTCCTCAGCTAGGCAGGCTGGCCGGGGGGGCAAGGCAGGCCATCGACCGGGCGCGGGCGGTGCTGATGGGCGATGGGCGATGGCTGGTGGCTGATGGGCCCGAGGGCCAGAGGGCCAGCGGCGAGGGGCGGAGATGGAGACGGCAAATGGGCGTGAAGGCGTTCGCGCACACACAGACAGCTACTCAGGGCGTCGTCGACAGCAGCGCGGGCAGCGAGGGCAGCGCGGACAGGCTGTGGCCCGGCCAGAGGGCGTCTTGTACCGCGGCGGTAGGGTTGCTGGCGTGCTAGTGGTCGCAGCTGCCTCGTAGCGCACGGCTGGCGGTTGCTATTCCTGGACGTCGGCGCTTGCACACAGCAGCCACGGCTAGCGTGTCTGCCCTGGTTCGTCTCCCCCATCGACAAGAGCGACGCATTCACGCCGCTTCAATCCCTTGACCACCGCCAGCCCGCCAGCCCGCCAGCCTGCCCGCCTCCCCACGAACCCTCAAACACCCAGGCGGCAGCGGCTCTGCCACCGACCGGCTTCCCTCGTGCGCCCCCCAAGCTGGTCACCACACGCTACACTACACCTCCGCATCCTCGTCTCCAATCCTCCTCCGTGTGTGTCGCAACGTACAATTCGTGGCCGTGGCCCAGGCCTTGACCGTCATCGTGACCGTGACGCCTTCCCTCACCACCACCACCCACGCCCACGTCCACGACCCCTACCGGCGCCGCCAGCCGACTTTTTCTGCCTCTCTGCGCCGCTTTCTCCCAGGCATAGGCGCATCGCCGGCCCAGTCGCTCCTTCCCTCAGGCGCTTAGTCGAGGATCTGGTATTCTCGCTCCCATTCACCACCACCACTGCCACCGCCGCTGCTGCTCTCCACCGCCGCTGGCAACTAGGTAAGCCGCATCCTCTCTTGTCCCTCCCTCACCCCCGTGCCCCTGCCTCGTTTGTTGTTTGCCTGTCCGTCTGCGCCATCATGGCTGTCTGAGCAAGGCAGTGTACGGACAACCATCACCTATAGACCAACACCACTCTTGTCTACACTCTCGTCTACCAACACCTTCGATGGACACCGCCTCTAGCCTCCATCGCTCACTGTCCCCGTTGCACATTTCACGTTTCGAAACACATGCGTTGGCCATGTCTGCCTTGCCCACAATAGTCCATGACGCTGACAGTCCGGCCTGGAAAAGGGCTTTCTCTACATCTAATTCTTCTTTCCCTTCCAACACCCTTGAGCAGTCCCTTGCGCACTGCTCCAAATTACCTTCGGCCTCACCACAAGCTCCTCGTTGGCCTCGACGCGCTTGCTGCCTGCCGCCCGCACCGCAGACGACAACCCCACGGCCCAGTATGGTGCAGACTAGCTCGCGGTCGTTTATGCCCTTGCCCTCGTTTGGTGCCGTGTTTGGGGGAGAACACCACAACAAGGGCCATGCAAATGGGAATGGCGTTAATCTAGCGCGGCCAGCAACAAGCCCAACCTCGGGCACACCTTTCTCCTCGTTTCACATTCACAGCGAAAGTCGGGAAAGTAACTCGACAGCCTCCTCCGACAACTCACCTACCACTACTATCTCAACCATGGACTCATCGTCTGTGACCGACCCGTCTCCAGGAGTATCGCCCGAGTCGCCTCTTGGAAGAACGCTCGCTCCTTCGTCGTTTGTGGCTGACTTTAGGTCGAGGAGAACCGACCAGCCGTCTGGAGACTCGTCATCAGGTACCTTTTTCGAGCTACAGCGGCCAACAACGCCTGCGAAGAAGCCGCGCAATCTCAAGAATCTTGGCATTAACACAACGTCATCGCTGAGTAACCTGCGAGCGCATACCCCGGCGCCCATTGCTGTGGCCCCAAAGGAGAAGAATAGTTCGGCGCCTCCGTCCCCGTTGTTTATCAAGCCACCAACGCCACCTAAGCGAAGACCTTCGAACCTGAGCCTGACGATATCGACGCCTGGCAGCACAGATAACAAGCCGGTACGGCTTCTCATACCTTCAACACCGTCCTTCAATCGCCCGCCCCTTCGTCATTTTCAGTCGTCCCCTTCTCTACCACTATGTTCACCGAGTACGAACCCCTTGGGTGGTATGCAACTGCCTCCACGTCCCGCTGTGACCAAACCGACTGGCCTCGCCGAAGTACCGTTTGAGATGGAAGAAGAGGAAGACCAAGAGCCAAATTTCGACGTTCCACAATCGCGCGAGGAAAAGCCGGCAGCATATCCTAACGGCCCCATCTGCATATACGAGGCCGGTGTATATCTCTACTTCGAACCCACCGCTATCCAGGCCACGACTTTCGACGTGATTATCAACGTTGCAAGCGAGGTGAAAAATCCCTTCACGGCACCTTCAGGAGAATGGCAGAAAGACATCGATGCCAGGCGCATAGATGGTCCACCGGCGGAGAACATTGACTTCGCTACCCTTTCACAGAGGCCAAAGCAGTCGTTTGGCATGGACGATAACTCTCCAACAACACCCAAAGCCACACCGCCAGTCATGCAAACTATACAGCCACGAGAGGTTGTCATTGAGGGCCAGACATACAAAACACCAGAGTACATCCACATGCCATGGGAGCATAACACGGATATCGTGCCTGACCTTCACAAGCTTGTGAGGATGATAGATGAAAGGGTTCAGCAAGGGAAACGCGTGCTCATTCATTGTCAGTGTGGTGTCAGCCGTTCTGCCAGTCTGATTGTCGCCTATGGCCTCTACAAAGATCCTCAGATCAGCGTGCAAGAAGCATACGACAGGGCGAAAAAGCGAAGCAAGTGGATCGGACCCAACATGAATCTTATCATGCAACTCCAAGAATTCCGCAATAGCTTGTTGAGGCAGAATGAGAGTCGTTCGTATCACAACCAAGGCTACGGTCGACGTTCCGCTGGTCTTCCTACAGGAACGAACAAGTACTCATCGTACGATCGAGACGGGAACTCAGGATCACGTACTCCACGCACGGCACCTCTTCCTCCTGATTGCGACATAAACATGCAGCGTGCTAGCACCGGAAATATGATATCCATTTCCCCAGGTCCACTGTCCGCGCCCACTGGTGCTTTCTCACCCGGTTTCCGCAGGTCATGGGACTCTAGTCCACCGCATTTCGAGCTTACATCCGAGCCGACCTCGACGACCAGACCGTCTGTCGATACTCAAGAACAAGTCGTCCCTACGGTCTCGGTGACTAGCAACGATTTACCATCTATTCATACTGAGGACGTTTCCGACAGCGACGCAGCACCACAATCACCAGACGATGCTCAACCACCGTCTTTCCCTAACTTCTCCCGGCAACTCCGACTACGACCCAGCTACGAGGATGCTCCATCTAGAACTGAAGAAAGGCATTTGGCTCCTCTGCAGCCATCTGGAATGGAGCCCTTGAGATCGCCTGCTGTCGCGAGTTTCAACATACCTACTTTCCCCTCCTATGAAGCATCAGACTCCGAAATCATGTCTCCAATCAAAACATCATTCGACAACCCTTGGCCAGCAGGATACGACCTAGATGACGAGGAACCCGGTCCCGCTTCACGAGCAACAGATGGTTCAGTTCCAGCGATTTCGACACGCAACTCTAAACACCACTTGTCCGGGACCAGTCAAGACTACACTAATGAGTCTCATGGTCCTTTGTCGCCGAATGGTACTTCATTTCACCTTGGACATCCAGCAACTCCCAAAGACCACCGTGCCAATGATGATGGTGAATCTTCTGGAATCGTTTCACCAGTCAAGACCCATTTCTCTAAGGATATCTTTACCACTCCTAATGATCGTTCGGATGACGAGTTGAGGTCGCCACGTGCTGCTGAATTTCACATGACTCCCTTGAAACCCAGGTTGGCAGACGAGGATCCTTTCGGCTTAACTTCACCTACTCGAACGGAGTTCAATCCTTTCGATAGGCCTAGTAGTATAGCAACTCTCAAAGCTCTTGAACCGGAAGATCGACGACCTTCGTTCCAAGCCATTTTGCCGCCTGCGCACCAAACCTTTAACGGCTTCGCATCCCTAGACGGCACAGCACAGACACATACAATCTTCGAGCCTCCAGCCCCGCTCTCTATATCTGCACCCAAACAATTTCAGCTAGCCGATCCTCGAGTCGACAGTCTCAGCAATTCTCCTGCGAAGCAAGGTTTGAATCACGGTGACAGGCATGTGCCAATCCCAGCAGTGCTCCCCAAAGCACCAGCTACGCCTCAGTCTCCCAGCGAAACCTTTCTCGCTACACCTGGAAAGACCATTCGAACAAGGTTTTCGTCGCCCAACATGAACGAGCAACGGAAATTGCACAGGCTGCAGACGGAGATTCAGTCAAAACTGCCAAAGGCGTCGGCTCCTCAGCATGCTGCAGACGACATTGACGCTCTCATGTCACCCCGAGCCGAAGAATTCACGAGAAACCCCTTTCGTTTTGAAGTACAGAGTCCTGGCGAAGATGCAAGTCCAGTCTCATCAAACGAAACGATCAAGGATGGCCGAAATGGTCATGTTGCATGGGAGGAACCAGTTCTACGGCAATGGACGCCGGAAAAGGCCACGGCTGATCCTCGAAGTCCTGTACAGACTGGAGTGAGCCCAATTGTTCGCAACATCTGGGACGTACTATGAGGAAAAGCGGGCCAAGTCAAGAGCTAAACCCTGCATCTACACAACGGGCATCGATCATTCACTCGCTAAGGATGTTTAGAACATGTCCCGGATACTAAGGTCTAGTTCACACCAGTCGCCGGATGAGAACGTACGCGATTCCTCGCCAAAGGATTTTCTTTCTCACCAAAGGCCGCAATGCCACCAACACTGAGCATCTGACCTTCTGGTGGCTGCGTGTCGCACTGACGTGCTCTGCAACTTGACAGCGTTTGCAAGACATTTTGTTTTTTGCTTTGCCGACTGTACCAAAGCTGGCAAGACAACACGTGTCTCATTTTCCTTGCGGTCAGATTTTCTTCTTGTCAAGACTTCGTTTCTTACAAGTCCGTATATTCGACGGCTTCAACATTGCCTTGTGGGGGCTAATGCGCGTTGAGTTACGCCAGTGTAATGTCCTAGTTTCTAGTATCTAGTTCCGCCAACCCTCCACAGCCTTACACTCCTTCGGCCAAGCATTTTCTTCCGTCAACCAGCCATCACTACACTCGCTGCTTTGTATATCTATATCATACTTCTCTTTCCTAGCCTCAGTATCGATGTTACGAGCCATGCAAAGCGCCGTCATTCAGCAGAAAGCACAGCCCACATTGCTTGGGATTGTGTCCTTGGTTGTTTTCCTTTGTGTCTTTGTTTTTTTTCTTTGTCATCATTGTTTGCTCTGCTTGGCATTTATCAGCCAGCAGTAGGCGTTTGATCCTTGGAAGGTATCCCCACACAAAGGAGTTGGCAAGGTGGAAGCAGGAAAGCTCGAACGCTAGGATGCGTCGAGTTGTACGTGTGTGTGTGAGTGTGTGTGTTGGATACTTTTTTTGTTTTTTTCCTATCTTCAACCTTTCCTTTGAGATCTTCCTGGGACCGCTCTTTTTTACTTTTTCTTCGGAAAGGCGGGGAAAGGGAAGTGGGAAAACCCGCGGCTATGTACATGAATGGAAATCACATATACATTTTTGCACACATATATACACATCCACACATAAACACTTGACGGGTTAAGCTAGACATGTTTTGATTGTTTGTGTCCTGTTCAATTTGATGTGGGAAATTATAGCAAAAAAAGTTGGAAAAAAGCATGATACTCTATTTTGGCAAGAAAGCTACCTTTGATTCCCCCCGCACTTTGACTTCGTCGTGAGACTGTGAGCTATAAAAGACGGGGAAGGAGAAGAGCGAGCAAAAGTTACAATGATTTAAATATGTGATGTAAAGATGGGGACAAAATGCCTCTTGAAAAAGCGAGAGAGCAGAAACGATAGGTTCGTTGGACTCGTGCAAACATGAGCCTGTGAAAGCGAGAGTGTATCTGTGTAAATATCATGCGATTGGAGCCCCCTCCTTTGCCCTTTGGAAAAAGAAGAAAAAAAAAAGATGTAGTAGTGTAAGCGAGCGAGAAGAAGAAGAAAAAAGAGAAGAAGAAGGTACTCATGTACAACGGGAAGTAGATGCCATCCTTTCTCGTTTCTCTTTGGTGGCCGCGTCCAGCAAGAAACCATGCGTGACCAAAGCACAAAAAACGAGAGTGGAGGAAAATTGACAAAATCTAAGAGAAGAAAAAAAAAGAAACATACACAAATTGTGGTTTCGGACAAAGGCGAAGGGGGTGAGGGGGCATGAGTTTGGGACCTAACGCAGCACTTGCGTGTGTCATCAAAAGAAAGTTACTCTCTGAGATGATTCACCGAAAAAAAAAGAACCAAAAACTCCCCGATTAGCCAATAAACGCCAGAAAAGCAGACGATAGAACCCGGTATATCTCCCGGCCGGGTGTTGGGTATCCTGAGTGGGCAGCTGAATAGCCCATGCACATTTCTATTGAGGGGGGAGGTCACTCTCGCTCGTCGGACATGTGGTGCCAAATCCGAGTGGTCTCTAGTAGACATAGGTTGCAGTCCTTCCCAAGCTAGGCTTTGCATAGCCCTTGTCAGGCTCACTGGATCGGGGTGCCCATCTAACATCCTCTGGGCCATATCTGGGGGCGAAATGCACGTCGCTGGGGTCGAAGCTAGCCTGGCGCCCAGTCTCTGCGTAGACTTTGGGTCTTCCAGAACGTCCGCGTTCCTCCGAGCCGCGGACAGGTGAGACGGTACGGTACGAATCGGTGCGGCTAGGCATAGATGGTCGTGGGACGGTTTTGTAGTTAGTAGTGGCTTCGGCGGGACGGTTAGGACCAATCGGGGGTTTACCGATCGGCGATGGAGACCGTTGGTAGCGTGATGGTTCGCGCGGCACGTGACGGGCGGCAGATGGAATTTCATCTGGGCGGACCGAGACGCCTCCTCCGTTGACCGGGTAGTAATAAACCTTCTTAGTGCTGCTGGGCGTGGTTTGCTGTGGCGGGGGAACGGTGGGGAAAGCATCTCGCTCATGACTGACGTATTGTTCGGCAGTCGTGGCTTCGCGCAGACCAGAAGATCGGGGCGCAGTCGATTCTTTCCTACGTGAGGATGACGAATGTATGGGCATCGTCGTCGAGCGGTGGAAAGCAGGTGGCGCCGGTGGGCTCTCAGCACGTCGTGGCAGTCTCTCTGTATAAGAGCGCTGGGGGATTCCACGTCCAAGCTCAATTGGCGACGATGTCGAGTGCTTGAACATTGGAGGTCGCCTCTCCTCAGTGCGCCTCTCTTCAGCCCAATCGACGACCTCGGGAATGACACGATCGCTTCGATCGGTTTCGCGACGAGACATGGAAGGGCGATCCTTGCTGGGCCGGGCCGATGACCTGCGAACAGGCTCAGCGCGAGAAGACTCGCGGCGGGACATCCGAGGCTCGGAAACATAGTAGTCGCGCGAAGAAGCTCTGGCAGGCATAGGACGAGACGACATCTCCTCTTCAACCTGAGCGCGCGACTTGTGTTGGTAGCGAAGCGCCTCCTCAGCTTGTGCGCTCATCTTGTGATGAGTGGGAATGGTGTGACGTGCTTCTTCGTAAGATCGGCGCTCTTCAGCAGCCTTGCGCCGAGCATCTTCCTCGGTGCGAATCTTGTATCCCGACTCGTAACGGACCTTCTCGTCGGCAGATGATTCGCTCTCGACAGATGTGAATTTGCGCTCGCTGCGGACTTCCTTGGTACGGGCCTTTTCACGCTCTGATCGAGTTCGGTCTTCTTTGGCGTAGCGGCTGCTTTTTGAAGACTCCTTCTCGCGGCTGGTTCGGGGTGCCGAAGCAGGCTTGGATGTGTAGGTTTGGTGATGTGAGCGTTCGCGCTCGCGCTCGCGCTCACGTTCTTGGTAGCGGCTACCATCGTCGCGCGACGACTGAGGAGCACGGTATTCGGTAGTGTATCGCGAAGGGCCATTCGCAGTAAAGGAAGCGCCGCCTGGTGTAGGGACATCGAAGCGCGCAGTCCTATCGCGTGGCGCAGCAGCTTGTCTTGCGGCCTTTTCTTTGCGCAGCTTCTCAAGATCGAGCAGTGCGTGGTAGTGAGCGCGCTTCTCTTCGTCGCTGAGACACTCGTAGGCTTGCTGGATGCGGTGAAACTCCTCCTGCTTCTGCTCCTTCAATGCGGGATCGGTGACCTTGTCGGGATGGCACTTGAGGACCAGTTTGCGGTATGTTGCCTTGATTGTGGCGGCAGTGGCAGTCCTATCGAGGCCGAGGGCCTTGTAATGGTCGGGCGCGGGGTCCAAGTCCATGGTGTGTTGGAGTGGGGGGGTCTGGAGGGGGAAGGGACTGCTAATCGATTGTGCTGTGGGGTTTCACGTGTGCTTTATAGTGTGACGGTAACGACTGCAGAGCCGAGCAAGTCGTCAATGCGGTCAATGCCTGTGGCGGAGTTTGGATTGCGTGGCTGGTATTCGTGGATGGGCCGCGCCACAAGTCAGGGGAGGGTTGGGTAGCGAGAGAGGAACGACAGGCGTGCGGTAGGTGGCGATGGGCTTTAAGGAGAGTCGGGTGTAGAACAGGCCGGGTGGTGAGAGCAGAAGACGGACAACGGCCGGCAGGCGTGTCTGGTTAGGGGGTGTGACGAGGATGGCTGGGCTGGGTTACGGTTGCTGACCTAAGGAAGAGTGGACCGAGCCGCGAACTCAGAGGCTCGCATCGAAGACTGCAGAAGGCCGTGGCAAAGACGCAAAAAAAGCCGGATCAAGCAAGCCTGACAAAGACTTCGTGGTCGGTCGGGCCGCGTAGTGAGGCTGTGTGGACTTGCTTTTTCTCGCGATGTCTTTTTCTTTTTGTCGGCTGGGTACAACAGACTTGCCTCGTGGTTGCCCGGCAGCGCTGCTCTACGGGTGTGGACTTGCGGTGTGGATGCTGCGACGTCACCGTTTCAGCAGCGCCAATATGCTACTATGCCAACAAAACGCGGCTGGCGATGGGTGGGCTCGATCGCACGGCGTAGTTGGCGATGGATGGAGAAGAGAAAAAACCGGGCAGCGAGACGGCGAGACGGACACAGACAGACAGACGGACGGACGTAGGGACAGACAAATCAATCAGTCAGTCAGTCGGTCGGTCGGTCAGCATATGCACACTGGGCGTCGGGGTTCACTATACATACATAACATGGCAGCACCGACGACGAGGCCACCCCTGGGGATGCCGGGATGGCTCGCACGAGTCTGACTGGGCGCAGCTGTATGTACGGAGTAGTCAGGGCTGAAGACCGTCACGGCACCGCGTGCAGTGGCCGTCTCGTCGACCCAAGTCTTCCGTGCGCCCCGCCGTCAAGCCATGGCCTCGCATCGCGCAAGCCGCCGCCGCCGCTTCACATGAGCACAGCTGCACGCCGTGTCGGTCACGGCGCCTACGAAACACCCAGTCCAATCAAGCCCGCCGGCGGCCACATGGTCGTTTGAGACGTGCTGCTCCAGCCCGTCTGATAGGATTCTGCCGCACACCCGGCATGACTTGGAATCCCCAAAGAAGCCAGCCAGAACGGTCAGCCCCCCCGCCCCAAGACACTTTGCGAGACACGACGAATCCACGCCGCGGTGCTGGCCACCACGGAGCACACTGCAACTGACGCAGACGACCGCGTCCCGTCACACCCATGGCCCAACCAAACCTACCGTCTGCCGGCCCGACTGAGACAGCGTGAACGTTGATTCTACATCCACGACACAACTCGAGCAGTCACCAGGCCAAGGGTACGAATGACTGCACATCCTCCGCACCATGGCCCGTCCAAACTCGGGTCAGGGCACGGCGCTTGCGTCGCCAGCAGCCAGCCAGCCAGCCAGTTGCCCATCCCATGTGAGATTTGTTCCCACTCGACCCGTCCCGAATTGGCATCTCCAAGGCCCTGGCGTGGTTGGACGATAAGATACGCCTATGCGGGGTGAGGCGGGGCTCTTCTGCGTGTCACGCCCAATAATGACATACAGTATCCACCTACGCCTGGCGAAGCAAGTCCCTCTACGTGGTCCTCGACCATTGCGCACCGCAGCCGAGCACGAACATGTCTCGTGTTCACCACGACTGCTGCCATGCAAGCTGCTGTCCTCGACAACGACTGCTGCTGGCCCTGCTGGCCACCATGATATCATGTCCTACCAGTTCGCTGCAATCCACATGTCATCCCACATCAGCCATCCCACTGTCGTCCACCCTGCCCCATACGGGCAGTTCGACGTCGACAACGATCGGCTTGTTGCATCCAGTGGCCTTCCCAGCAACCCTTGGGCCTAGAAATGCTGCGTTGACCACTGTCGTCGTCTCAATACGCGCCGTTTCTGCACTGCCAAAACCCTGACCCGTCCTGCATTTGTCGTCCACACATCCATGTCCACCATCGCTCAAAATTTCTTCCAAGCCCCGTCCTCCCCACAGCGCCTCATTCTTTCCCAGGGCAACACCAGTGAGGCTTGATGTCGCAATTGCTAGCTCCTCACCACCGGATGGGGGCTGATGCCATCTCCCATCCGGTGCTGGACTGCCATCAGCCTGACCCCTCATATCCTTCTGCCTCGAGTCAGGGCCACCTTGACGTGGCAAGCTGCTATCGCAGCCCAAGTTGCGCCCTGATCTCGACCTGATCGTCAAATCAACCAGGGAAAGCTTCTTGTTAGCTGTCCCCGGGTCGTTCCAGAATCTCACGCTTTCCACTAGGCTGCCACTATCGCCCTGTGAGGCTAAGCCCAAGGCTCGACTCTTCCACTGCACTGTCTCTACGCCTCGCCCACCGTGGATGTGACCGCAGATGCTCAACTTGGGTCGGATCTTCGACAATCGTCGTAACAAGGCTGGGCACCCTTCTCTGTCGTCTCTTGTACCTTTCATAGCCCCGTCGCAATGCCCCTTTGGCGGTGTATGAGTCACTACAATGTCTGTCCCCTCCGGAATGCTACCCCATACGTGATCTGCCTCTTCTGTGCTATACTGAAACGCCCAGTTGGCTTGTCGGGGCGTACACGGACTACCGAATACCGTAAACACGGTTCTCGGTCCGCTTGGAGACGTGAGCTCTACCGTGACAGTGGTGTTCTCAAGGTACGTAATCGACTTTGACTCGACCAGCAACTTTCTGCACGCAGCGGGGTCTTGATCGCCCGGCCACTTCCACGAATCCTGGTTCTTGCTGAAGAACGGCTCATCGAGAGTGATATCGTGATTTCCTGTTCAGGCAAGAAGGAAAAAAATCTCATCAGCCCCACGCTGTATCACTTTAGGTAGGGATGGGAGAGTACCAGCAACCACGATCTTGGCCTCGAAATCCTGCTTCTCGATCCATGCCACCGCTTTTTTTAATTCACTGTAACTCCCCTGATTTGTCAGATCGCCTGCATGGATGAGCACGTCACCCTGTGGTAGCTTGGGAGTCTGGTTGTGTGTATCGGATATGCATACTATGCGCGTTTTGCGCGTGCATGGTGTTGCAACGGGCATGCTTCGGCGCGTGGGGTGGTACCACTCAACCAACTGACCAACAACATGCGAAAAACTAAGGTCTTCTAGCCAATAATCGAGAAACGAGCAAGGGGAAAGGGAAACGGGAGAGGGAGGGTGGGAGAGGAGGGGGGTGGAAGAGAAGTGCATGTTGGAGTGTCATACGTCATACCCAAACACCTATCCTAGACCCTAGATGTGCTTGTTCCTTATCATCTTTCAGCCTCATAGTTAGGCCTTGCACCCCCTCTCTCTCTATTTCCCCCCCTTCACAACAGTAACATCATATTGCTTCTTCCCGCCCGTAGTCCCTGGATGATGGACAGGTACACCCGCTCGTGGCGAAAAAAACAACCCGTCCTTTACGAGATCGTCCGTCTATCCAGGGGTTTAGTGGTGGGGTTGGTGGTTTTGCTTGTTATCGCCGTACCTCGGCTGAAATGTTTCCTTTCGCCACCGCCACCGCCGTAGTAATTTAGTCGCCGCTGCGCTACCGCTTGTCATTGTTTGGTTCAGGGTTGCGTATGCACGTAATGTTTTCTTTTGGGACAGTGGAGTTCTAGAACGCGTCTTGGTGCGTGGTGATCTTGTGCTGTACGCGTACTGTTAAAAAAGGGGCGGCGGCGGCGGAGCGGAGCTGTGAGGGAAGGTGCGGCGTTTGGTATTACATACTACACCTACGTATTACAGCACTCTTCTCACATGTCGAGGAACCAGATTGTGTGGCAGAGGGATTTATAATGTTCATCACGTGCTGGTGAAATTTGGCTCGAGAAAGTTCTTTTGAAACGTCTCTTCTTATGTAGTGCCTTAGTGGTGGCGATGGGGAAGCGCTCGCATGCTGTCATCCTTTGTGTTTTTTCTCTCTCTCGAGTGGATTTGATGTGCTTGTGGTGAATGAGAGATTGGAATCACTGTGCTGTATGGAAGAGAAGAGGGGCAGAGACAGCACATGCATCATGAAAGTTTCATAATGGTGATGTTGATGTGTGGTAGTTTCTTGGCTCGACCAGACGTCACTGGAACTTGATGGTATTACTAAGGTCCTTGTCCTGACTTGACTGTTCGTCCCATGAGTGTGTACATGGGTACAAGATTTATTCTTGATTTGTAGAGTGGTAACAATTCTTAAGTCTCTAGTGCATAGTGTTTGTTGAGATTCTTTTCTCTTAGGAATATACGAATATATCGAAATATTCTAAGTGACACTTACAGGACAACGGTGCTTTTGAAATAACATCCATGTTGTTCTTCATGACTGATATATATGTGTGCCTAGAGATGTCCTGTACTCTCCAATTCATACTTTCAATTAGCATTATACGACTGAAATTCTCATTTTAAAATGAGTAACTGTAACATGATCCGTCAAAAGTGTTTAGCATAGGTGCAACAGTCAAGTGAAAGACAACCAAGTAATCTTAATGGAGACAGGACCATACAGTACCATGATATACCGTCGATGTTAAGAATCCCTCATGGGTCTTCATATAGTTACAAACTATGTGGGGCTGATAATGTAGGTTAGACGCCATGTAGCCAAGGCTGGTGTAACTATAATTACACTTGCAGAAAAAGCAAACCGCATGAGGAAAAAACTACCAAATCCCTGATTAACAAGCGTTTTAGTGAGCTATGAATCTCAGGTACTGCAAAGATACCCTGGCATGGTCTTGGAGTGATCGCATAACTGCCTTGATGTCAAAACCACTAACACCAGCACATGCGTTGGACATTACTTCCTTAAACATTGTTAGCTTTCTTCTCGAACTGCGTGTAAGCCACCAAGTAAACTCGTATTGCCCTATGTTTTACGACATGCCCCCGTTTCCATTGCAATCAACGATTATCATCGCCCGCAGTATAATTGGATATCCATCAACCTCACAGGATCCAAACCATGTCCACCACCATCCAAATTTCTCATCATCAAGCAATTACCTTTGCCCTCACTGGTGAGAGTGAGGAGGACCGACTGACCGACCGAGCGCGTGTTGGGCAGATGAGCCACAAACGCACTTGCGTAGCGAGTGAGACAAGGGTTCGTGCTTCCTTCACTATTGTCTACAACAACATCGCCACGAGCTCCCCCCATGTTTAACCATTTCTCTAAACTTCCTTCACTTACCTTTTTACGCACCACTAAAAAACCCCCCCAACAAACCTGTATTCTTCTTACCGCCAAAACAGGATCGATCGTTTTTTTTTTCAGCCCAACTACATCTTAACCACGCAATAGATTTCTTTCAGCCGCATACAAGCATGTCCGACGACGAGAGTACCGAGTTCCAGAGATCGCAATCTGGTACACATCGCGATGGTCTGCCACATCGTGAACGTAGAGGCTTGATGCTGAGTTCTCTACTAGCAGGTCGCGAGCCCTCGGGACGTGCTCGGCATCTTACGACGCTTGAGCAAATGCAAGAAGAATTCAGACGTATTCGAGGAGAACGGGGACAAGCGCAGAATAGCATCAACACAATGCGATCCACGGTCACGACGTGGAACGTGACTAGACCCACGACGAGAGACAGTGTTGGTGCCCCTGCTGCCACCGAAACAAGAATACCATGTCGCGAGGCGCAACCTGTTACCACACTCGTTGGCAAGCTACCCAAGACCGTATATGATGAGAGCAAGGAGGCAGAGGGCACAGAACGTACCCTCGAATATATTCAAGTTCAGCTCAAAATCCTGAATCACCTAGGCAAATTCCCTGCAGATGCGCTCGATCCATATCAGGCTTGCGAATGGACACCCACGATATCACCTAACTCTAAGCCCAAGGCCAGAGACGCAGTGCGTATATGCTACTACATGCGCTCCCAGGGTTTCGATACGTACGCGCAGTTCAAGGATGGCTACATGAGCCTATACGTTGCCAACCAACACGCATGCAATGTCCCAGGCGCACACGGAGGGGACAAGCTGTATTGGAAGCAGGACATCAGAACAGACGAGGTCATTTTTTCATATACTCCTGGACCGTTCAGTACTCGTGGACGTGTAGGTCGACGCAACGCTGTTGTACCATCGCGACACGGTGTCGACACCATCTTCGACATGTTCGAAGCCAGATCCCCAATGCCGCCTCATCATGGCCATAGCGGCGATGCTGGTGACGTCGACGAAGAGCAAGAAGAAGAGCAAGAGCAAGAGGAAGAGCCAGACGCGGAAGTAGTCAACCCGCGTACTCCAACTAATCTCAGAACCATTATAGCCGCAACGGAAGCTACCCTGCAGCGCTTGCTCGCCAGTGAGACGCCCGACCCGACGTAAGTAGCTCCCTTTTTACCCTGTTCCAAATGCTGGGTAATGTACTAATCGGCTTTCTTCCTTTTCTTGGTTAATAGTGCTATTGAAGTTACGATTCTTCAGCTCGAAGAATACCGTAGCCTGCTCGATGGGGAATAGCATCACCTACGAAGACGTATGATGCCATTTCGAGTCATTCGAAACGCAGTGTGGTACTCATGGAGTCTTCGAATTCTAGGATCGCAGCGCTTTCGCGGAACTGTGGAGGTTTCGATATCTAGACGCCGCGCAAGCTTTTGAAAGCATTGGCGATGTGATGACTGGATGCTGCTGAGAATTGCTCGAGGGCATATACCAAACCGAGACACGTGTCTCAAATATAAGACAGAGCTATTGCTCGTTCGTGGCGAGGATTGACTGTAGTTGCGTAGAAAAGATATTTCTGGATCCACGTGTTTTTTCCTCCAAATATGTGAAATTAGATGTCATATTATGGTTCATTAAGAGAAAGGAAGAGAACGGGCACGGCGGGAGTCTCCAGCGCTTGGACCACATATCATATCAGTCTCATCTGAAACCGTGTCTCTTCTGTTTATACACATCGCTCCTTTTCCACCCTACTCTCCACTCTAGACCTGGCAAGCTCTTGTGTGTGACCGGTAACGCAACTGCATCGGAAATTCTCTCCTGCTAGTTTCTCTGTCTATTCATTCGTACGCTTAATGCACATTGTATTGTCTTCTGAAAGAGGCTCCCTGCCCCTTTCGAGACAAGAGCACGTGGGAACTGCTAGGAACCAGTGCCCTGGTATTCGATCATTTATCGGGGTGTCGATTACGAAGAGTGGATACATGATAAAACCCGAAAAGCTCCGATGGCGATGAGTGTGGTTGTGTTATGCATCAGGCGCCCGTCTAGCAGGCAGCAGCAACAATGCATGATCACGGAACCATGCTGCCAAGACTCTGTATACGTTATTAAGGGGTTTGCGTGTTTAAAAACATCTCTATCATTGATAAACTATGTCGCGTGTTAATGAAGAACGAAGTCAAAAATCCAGATGTTGGGTGTGATGCTGACGATGCAGGTACCCTCTTTTGTATCATGAGGGAGCTATTAAGTCATCTGATATAGCAACAACGTTTTGACATAGAAAGTGAGCAAGCCCAGCATTTGATACGTTACCCAGGATCCGCGTATGCTCCGGCCGGGCGTAAGACTTGGAATCACAACCAGGCACGGACTGGGTTACCAATGATTACGATGAACTAAGTTGCGTGGCACGGAGGGCGTTGACCTGCATGTTGAACCCGGCTCCGAAATTGGGCTCACGGACGCTGCAGAGTTATTGCGGGGAAACTGCGCGTTTATTATAAGAAGGACGCTCGGGGCAGAAAATAGAGGACCCGGATCAGATATCAGCAGAAAGGAATCTGTGAGCGCGATAGAGAAAGCATAGTCGCAGAGAACGAGGTTTATCGGCATGTCAATGCAAGCATGCGCTAGTTGCAGCGGCGCACGTAGATCAGTGGCCAAGCGAAAAGGTAATCGGTTGCGCGACGCGCTCACGACGCGGGGGTCCGTCCGGTGCATCCGGCGTCTGTTGTGATGAAAAACGAACGTATCTATTTGCGCTCGAAGCTTGTTATACGATGGACCGAGATAAAGTGAGCCAGGCAGAGACAGAAGCAATGTGCTGTTTGCAGTTGCTGCTGATATGGTAAGCAGTCGTGATAGAGGGCTGACTGGCTAGGAGCCTTGTCAGCCACTCCCACCTCACCGGGGCCGTCTTAGAAGAAGGCAGCAGCCCAGCGCCCAGGGAGCACAGAGCGCGATGGCCGTGGGCGACCAGGACGGCGGGCGCAAGCAGATGAATGGACAGCTGGATGAATGGAGATGGGATGGTGATGGTAGTAATGGTGGATGGAAGTTGGTTATGAGGCTTGCGCAGGCGCGTTGGGGCGGTGATGGAACCGAGCTAGTGCGGCGCAAAGGCCACCTTGTCGATGGCAGGCGCGAGGGACGCAGTCCCCCCAGACCCGCGCGCACGCAGCAGCACGACGGGCGACGGCGAGGAGGGCAGCATGGCGTTGAAGATGCTCCCGCCAGCACTGCAGGC
This sequence comes from Curvularia eragrostidis, assembly GCA_020744315.1. Lineage (NCBI taxonomy): Eukaryota > Fungi > Ascomycota > Dothideomycetes > Pleosporales > Pleosporaceae > Curvularia > Curvularia eragrostidis. The sequence goes on along the minus strand of JAIRCK010000147.1, from coordinate 13,762 downwards.
GTCCAAGTCGCGCTCGTCGGCGCCGTTGCGATGGGCAAAAAATTTCCTCGACTCCCTGAAACGGGACGCACGGACCCGGCCGCTAGTTCGTTCCTGGTGGTGATCCAGCGTACTTAATGACCTGTTCATTCTCTTAGATAGGCCCGCAGCCCACCTTCTCCGACGCGCTCCCGGCACCGCATCGAGGTTACCATCCCGTCACGTGACCACTGCCTTGTCCACGCCGACGGTCCCCCGCAACCGCAACCCCCAACCCCAAGACAGTGATTCGCCGTAAGAGTGCAGCGCCTTCGATGGCCACGCCTGCGGGCGCCTCGTAATTTCTAATTCCTCTGGCCGCGCTTCATTTGCCAGACCCACTTACTACCCGCCCACAATGAGGTTTGTCACATCTCCTACCGCTGCTGCATGCATGTCGCGCTAACGCTGCCATAGTGCCACCAGATTGGACCGTCTCGTAACGTAAGTATGCGCCCGCTTTGCCCAGCTTGCACATGCCTTTGACTGCATACTCAAAGCCAAAGCAAATACACAACGTCTGCCTTAGCTTGCCATGTCGTCATGGATGCTTGCACGGCATTGCACTTTTTCCGCCCTTGTCGACGGCTCGCTAACCCGCGCCAAGGCTCCTCGAGACTGGCAGCACAGCACTGATCCGGAACACGGCAGCCGACCAACTAGCCGATGTCCAAAAACAACATCCCGATGAACTATTCAACCTGCTCACACGCGTCATTCCCTATCTGAGATCAAAGAGCTGGGAGACCCGAGTTGCCGCTGCAAAGGCCATAGGAGGCATTGCCGCCAATGCCGACAAGTTTGACCCCAATGCCGAGGATGGAGATGAGCCCAGCAAATCCAACGTCAAGTCGGAAGCGAATGACGCCGTAAAGCCCGAAGACAGCAACGGCGCTGTCAAGAAAGAGGAAAATGGTGACAGTGCCTTGCCGCCCCTGGCCCAAGGGCTCGATCTTTCTACGCTTGACTTACCTTCCATCCTCAAGTTTGGTAAGGTCTTGGCTTCATCTGGTGCAAAAGAACATGACTACAAGCTGGCAGCCATGGACCCTGCTGAGCGCTTGGAGTACCAGAAGAGCACTCTCCTGAAGCGGCTCGGCTTTGAAGGACCATGGACGGAGGACCTCACACCGCCGCAAGAAACCATGCCTCAGACACCTGGGCCCAAGACACCCGCACCCAACCGCATAGACACAAACGTCCCGCGGGCCGACAGCACAAACCTAGCCTCTTCACCTCCCCCTGCTTTGGCTACGCCCAATGGCCAAGGACTGAGTAAGAGGCAACAAAATGCGTTGAAGCGGAAGCAAAAGAAGAACGCAGCGGGCGGTGCTAACAAGGTTCAAATTGTTGACTTCAACGCAAACTCGCGAAAGGACTCGCAGTCTGAGCTAGCGGAGACGCCTAGTCGTCCGCATCCGGTTGCCGTGAAGCTCGAAAAGTCTGAGAATGGGGATGATGGTGACAACCTCAATGACTACTTCTCGCTTGAGCGCAATGGCGGGGACGACGATGCCAAGTTTGTCAAGGAGTTCAAGGGCGCACCCGTGCCAGAGAAGTCGTCTTTTCAGACTGAGGCTGAGGAGGCTGGGCTAGAATGGCCATTCGAACGTGTGTGTTCGTATCTTGCTGTCGAACTTTTTGACTTCACCTGGGAGGTGCGTCATGGGGCGGCCATGGGTCTTCGAGAAATCCTCCGTATACACGGCGCCGGCGCTGGGAGGCGAAAAGGGCTCAGTCGAGCCGAGAACGATCAGCTCAATCAACAATGGCTCAACGATTTGGCGTGTCGCATGATCTGCGTCTTCATGCTCGATCGCTTTGCAGATTTCACTGGTGATAATGTCATTGCACCAATACGTGAAACCGCAGGACAGGCACTCGGCTCCTTGCTGCAATACATGACTGGCGAGAACGTGCTGGCGACTTTCCGAGTCCTCAATCGCCTAATCATGAACCAAGACTTGCCTGTTGACACCAACCCCCTCAGTGCACCTTGGGCCCTTTGTCAAGGTGGCATGATTGGTCTCCGCTACCTTGTTGCTGTGCGAAACGATCTGCTTCTCAAAGATGATACTTTGATGGATGGAGTGCTCGCAGCAGTCATCAATGGCTTGAGTAACGACGACGACGATGTTCGCGCCATCAGTGCCGCAACCTTGATCCCCGTTGTAAAGGAGTTCATCGAGATGCGACCCAAGGCACTCGAAGGATTGATGAACGTTGTCTGGTCATGTCTGTCCAGCCTGCAGGATGACCTCAGCGCCAGTACTGGTTTCATCATGGACCTGTTAGCTAAGCTTTGCAGCTTCCCCCAAGTCCTCGAAGCAATGCAAGCAAATGCCCGCCAAGATCCAAGCCAGTCATTCCACGAGCTAGTTCCTCGACTCTTCCCCTTCCTGCGACATACCATCACTAGCGTTCGTGCGGCTGTGTTGCGTGCGCTGATTACGTTCCTCAACATTCAGAGCCAAGACTCGGATGGTTGGATAGATAGCAAAGCGTTGCAGTTGGTGTTCCAAAACATCTTGCTCGAACGCAATGAAGGTGTCCTTCAGCTCTCCATGCAGCTCTGGAACGCTGTGGTTGCAAGCCTAGGGAGTCAATTACCCACCCACCTCGAACCCGTATTGGACGCGATTGTTCCCCTGACACTTACGCCTATTGGAGTTTCTCGCCACCCGATCCCCTTGGACAAATCGCTTCTCATCAAACCTTCAGGCCAGGCCATGGGCCCGCCACCAAACACCGAGCCAGGCCGGAAATCAACGCCTCCAGATGGCGGTGAACCAGCACAAAAGAGGAGGAAGAAGTCTCGTCCCGGAAAAGAAGACATGTCGACGCCAACACCATCTTCACAATCCCACAACGTTGACGGGCACATGATTACCGGCGATCTCGAACTCATCGGAGCGGATGTCATGATAAGATCAAGAACCTCTGCAGCACAAGCTCTCGGAATGGCCATGGGCGCTTGGCCCGAAGAGTCGCGACTCCAGGCCTTCAAGTCCAGGCTGGTAAGCCCGTTGACCTCGCCAAACTCCACGACGCAATTGACAGCCGCCATCATCATCGAAGAGTTCGGAAAGAACCTAGCCACCAAGGATGCGTTGGCGGAGCTATTTGTTCAGCATTTGCTGCCCATGGTAGAAGGCGAGAGACCCTTGGCCTATGAAGATCTTGTACCGAAATTACAGATCGTTCGAACGCAATGTTCATCGTTGCTTCACATCTTCCAGGAAGCCCACGTCCAAAACTTGCCGAATCTTTCGACTATAGTTCAGGGCTTGCCGTTCACGAACAACTATGCTTTTGGAGTCGCAGATGCAGAAAAGCTCGTTACCGTGCAATACGAGAAGCTCAAGAAGGCCATGACGCCTTCAGCGCGCATGGTCGCCGCAGCTAATCTAGAGACGACGCGCAAAGAAGTAGAATCCAGTATTCAGGAGGCCAAAGACATCAAGGAAGAGCGCGATATCCGAATCAAGGCCGCTGCTGCTGGCGCCCTCGTGGCGCTCAACTCACCTCCGAAGAAGCCATCACCGCCTATCAAGGCTATGATGGATAGTATTAAGAAGGAGGAAAATGTCGAACTGCAGAGACGGTCTGCAGCCGCTGTCGCCGGCTACATTGTTTACTTGGTCAACGCCAAGAGATCTGGTGTGGTCAACAAGGTCGTCGGCAACTTGGTCAAATTCTACTGCATGGAGACGGCAGAAACTCCCGAATTTGCCGGCCAATCTCATATCGAGACCGGAATCCTCACGCTCAAAAAAGACGAGGATGTTCGCGACCATCCAGACGCTGCCCGATTCGCAGAAGAGTCACGGGCTGCTCGCATCACTAAGCGTGGCGCGCGCGAGGGTCTGGAACAAGTTGTCGAACGCTTCGGCGCTGAGATCTTCGACAAGGTGCCCATTCTAAAGGATTTGATTGAGCGGCCAATCAAGGAGGCATTTACCGAGGCGTCGCTGCCCCCGCAAATCTTCAACGAAGACGGCGTTTTTGGTCAAGAAGTTGTCGATGGATTGTCGACTCTACGTGCCTTAGTAGGCAAGCTACATCCAAGCGTGAGAGGCTTTGTCAAGGAACTCCTCCCACTCATTGCCAGGGCTTTGCAAAGCAAACTGTACGTCTTGCGATACGCAGCCGCGAAGTGCTTTGCGACCATCTGTAGTGTCATGTCAGTCGAAGGCATTACCATGTTGGTCGAGAGTGTGCTTCCAACCATCAGCGATGGTGGCAATGTGCATGCTCGTCAGGGCGCAATTGAGTGCATCTACCACCTCATTCACGTCATGGACGATGCAATTCTGCCATATGTCATATTCCTCATCACTCCTGTCCTTGGCCGCATGAGTGATTCAGACAATGATGTCCGGTTACTGGCCACAACTAGCTTCGCTACGCTCGTCAAACTTGTTCCTCTTGAGTCGGGTATTCCCGATCCGCCAGGTCTCCCAGATTCTCTGCTCAAAGGACGAGACCGCGAGCGCAAGTTTGTTGCCCAGATGCTCGACGCCAAGAAGGTGGAGCCTTTCGAGATTCCTGTCGGTATCAAGGCAACGCTCCGTTCTTACCAGCAAGACGGTGTCAACTGGTTGGCATTCCTCAATCGATACAACCTTCACGGCATCCTCTGTGACGACATGGGTCTTGGTAAGACTCTGCAAACCCTTTGCATGGTGGCCAGCGACCACCACATACGCGCCGACGAGTTTGCCAAATCCGGGGATCCAAACTTCCGTCGTCTACCATCTCTTATTGTGTGCCCGCCTACCCTGTCCGGTCATTGGCAGCAGGAGATTCGCCAGTATGCGCCTTTCCTTAGCTGTGTCGCTTACGTGGGCTCGCCACCGATTCGCAGTCAGTACAGGAACGATCTTGACAAAGTAGACATTGTCATCACTTCTTACGACATTTGCCGTAACGACGCCGATGTTCTCAAGCCCATCAATTGGAACTACTGCGTCCTAGACGAGGGCCACTTGATCAAGAACTCCAAGTCGAAGACCAGCCAGGCTGTGAAGCAATTTCAGTCGAACCATCGCCTCATCCTCTCCGGCACGCCCATCCAGAACAACGTTCTTGAATTGTGGTCTTTGTTTGACTTCCTCATGCCGGGTTTCCTTGGCACAGAGAAGGTCTTCCAAGAGCGTTTTGCAAAGCCTATTGCTGCATCTCGATTTGCTAAAAGCTCTTCAAAGGAGCAAGAGCGGGGTGCTTTGGCCGTCGAGGCACTACACAAGCAAGTACTTCCCTTCCTCCTTCGTCGTCTCAAAGAAGAGGTTCTGGATGATCTGCCACCCAAGATTCTACAGAATTACTACTGTGATCTTTCCGAGCTCCAGCGCAACCTCTTTGACGACTTCACCAAGCGTCAAGGCAAGGAGATACAGTCCAAGGCGGGCAATGCCGATCGTGAGAGCAAGCAGCACATTTTCCAGGCTTTACAGTACATGAAGAAACTCTGCAACTCGCCTTCTCTTGTCGTCAAGGGCCCTACTCACAAAGCCTATGAGTCGACTCAACAGTACCTCAAGAAGCACAACACTACGATTGACGATATTGCACATGCACCAAAGCTTGGGGCTCTCAAGGACTTGCTTGTAGACTGCGGTATCGGCGCATCAGACGTTGTGAACGACAAGTCGGCGAATGCAAACGGTGATCTACCAGAAGCCGTTTCACAGCACCGCGCCCTTGTCTTCTGTCAAATGAAGGAGATGCTTGACATGGTACAACACAACGTGCTGGAGAAGCTGCTACCATCTGTCCAGTTCATGCGTTTGGACGGTGGCGTCGAAGCTACCAAGCGACAAGAAATTGTCAACAAATTCAACACCGACCCCTCGTATGACGTCTTGCTCCTCACCACTAGTGTTGGTGGTCTTGGTCTCAACCTGACTGGTGCCGATACAGTCATCTTCGTTGAGCATGACTGGAACCCGCAAAAGGACATTCAAGCCATGGACCGCGCGCATCGTATTGGTCAAAAGAAGGTAGTAAACGTCTACCGCATCGTAACGCGGGGTACCCTGGAGGAAAAGATCTTAAAGTACGTACATCTCAATCAACCCCTTTTCACAAGGCACACTGACTAACTTTTGCAACAGCCTCCAAAGATTCAAGATCGACGTCGCCTCCACGGTGGTAAATCAGCAAAATGCCGGACTCCAATCCATGCAAACCGATCAAATTCTCGACCTCTTCAACGTCTCCGCCGATTCCAATGACCCTGCTTCGTTGCCTCCACCACCCTCCAACGCCAAAGATGACGGCACAAACATCGACGAAAACGACGCTGTCGATGCTACTGGCGCGCTTAGAGAAAAGGGCAAGAAGGGCTTCTTGGATGAATTGGGCGATCTCTGGGATGAAAAGCAATATGACGAGGAGTTTGACCTTGACGGGTTCCTGGGCAAGATGAAAGCCTAAGTGAAGAAGAAAAAGTCCCCAAGGATGGGGGAGGAAACACTTTGTGCGTAGTCTTCTTTTGTTTTGTTATTTTCGTGCGTCATATGAGGTCAAACCCGTGTTTCAGCACTTGAAAAACATGCAAAAGGTCGAACACTGAGACGGAGATGGAGACGAGATGAGCCAAAGCTGTTCATCTTGTTCTTTTATTTTTATTTTCTTCGAGAAGGCATTGTGAGAGAGAAAGACAGTCGTTTCAAGACTTGTCATCTCTCCCTCTTTTGCTTTTTCTGAGAAGCTCTTGTTTTTTTATATATCTCGTTTTATTTTATGTCTTATTGACTGTATGAATGGAGGACTGAGGAGGGGCGGGTGACCGGAGAGGGAGGTGGGGGGTTTTTTTTTCTTTCGGATTCTTTCTACTCTTCTATTCTGAGGGGTGGGGAAAGCCTACTGAAGTATACGCGTGTAACGCGTGTGTGTATTAGCATGGCGTTTGGCAGGTGTCTTGGGTCAGGTTGAGTATAGCATCTTGTAGCTCCCTCTCTCATCCCACCTTTCTTTGGGTCAGAGCGAATGGGGAAAAGACAATGTGTCGATGGTTTGTTTGTCGAATGTACGCATGCATGTAACAAAGTGTGTAAGAGAGAGAGAGCATTTGCGTGGTGTAAATGGAATAGTTGGGACACGGTGTTGTCGTTGTTTTTGCCTGGACGACCTTTTTGCGGTTCTCTTGACAAGTGAAGTTAGTGATACAGTGGCAGAGATATTTTGAAGTAGAACGTGTACGCAGCATGTTGCTGTGTTTTCCGTTAGCGCAGTGAGACCTCGTTGTTTGATGATTTCCAATTCCAATGTTATGATATAGAACGACATTAACAAAGAGGAACCTCGCCCTCACGCCATCTGTCCCGGAATAGACCCATAATTACCGCCGTATAACCGATTTCAACGTTCCTCCCAGCTGTGCTTGCTAATAGCAGTTTGTGAGTCGATTGCACGGGCTCTCAGATGACGTCCCCGTAGCGACTTGAATGAAACTAGGAAACATGGGCTTTTTGCCTCCGCGCAACCAGCCGTCAGCGGAAGATAATCTAGAAAGCGTCCGCAGACCCGAAGCTCCTCTGAGAATGCCGGCTTAGGGCAGCGAAACTTATTTCTGCTCTTCACTGGACTTTCCTTGGCCCGTTCCAGCGGAAGAAAAAGAAAGTATCTGTTGGTGTTTCTTGGTAAAACTACATATGAGGACAAGAGACTTGGGTTGTCTCGGGCAAGCAGAAATGCGTTTCGGTTACTCCTATTCTACCTCTTGCATTACTGGCTGGATGACTTGAGGCAGTCAGTGCAGATGTAGACTTGTTTTTGTATCTGTGTTTGAAGAGGGATTCTTTTCCAGGTGCATAGCGTCTGTCATCGGTGTCGTGGGCGACAAAGCAGCGGCAGCTGATGCGTCTATAGAGGCTTTTCTTGCTGGCTACACCCTCTGGGCGGTTACATGGGCATTTTGGTAAGCTCGGTTCCAAAGCAACAAGGCTTAAGCATGTTCTCGTGATGTGGCGCATTGTTGTATGTGAAAGCATGGATGCGGAAATCTCCACACTACTTGCAGATTTCAGTATTGTATAATGACGATATGGAGGATGATGTGCTCGTCCACTGGTATTGCTCCGGATGAAACGATTCCATTGCCACAAGGAGCGAGGGAGTGCAACGGTGGAAAAGTGCTAGGTCTGTTGAGTTTTCGTCATCGACATGAACAGAATACGTTCGGGAGTCTCCAGCGGGTGGTTGCGTGAGACGTGACTATTGAGAATCTGACCGACATGGGTGACCAATAGTGCAAGAGAGATCTGTAAAAACAAACAGGCGTGCGTCTAGAAAAAAACGATGAGGAACAGACATCGATAAGAACCTAGTATAGATTTTGCCTATCCATAGGTCCAATAGTGCAGGGCTCAGGAATGCCACATAGTGTAAGGAATATGTACAACAGTCAAACCTGGACATTCTCTTTCTCAACACCTGTACGGTACATGCGACATTTTGCAATTGGTAGGATCAACATTGATTGTTGAGGACTGCCAAGGGCCATTGAATCCTTGTCTGGGCCTTGTCTTGATGTGGGAACCAGTAAAACCTCCGCGGAAATATGCTTAGAATTATTCCCGGTCGAAAAACCCTATCATTTGCGCATATAGTGGTATGTTGCTACTGTGTTATATGTTCCTTGATGGTAACAAACTATTGCGGAGAGAACAGTCGATCCAGGGCTTCATTGTATCCAAGGTAGCTTGTCAGGGGACACAGCAAAGAAGGAAGGGGCCAATAGACGGTTCTCGTTACATGAAAACCTATACTTGAAAGCGTGTGATGGAACCCGTGGTTGTGACAACAGCGGATTCATCCCTTGGAGTTATTTAGTTGAGACAGCACACGGATACACAAAGCCGAGCCTCAGTAGCCGATCAGCAAGTCCTGCTAGCGGTTGGTATACGGGATCGACGAGGAAAAACGAAAGAGAGCACCATGTGTTTGTTTGATCATGGATTTTCCTGGAATGAAATGTTCGTGATTGGATGTCCGCTTGCCGTTAGATTGCGAGTTCTGCTATCGATCCGCATACTAGAGCGTGAGTGACATCATCAGGATTGGCCTTTGGGTGATTGCCGTTTGTGAGTTATCCATTAATAGTTTCCAGTCCACAGCATTACGCATTCGCCTGGGCGGATAAGTGCAACAGGGTGGAGGTGCATAGCCATGACATGATTACATGACATGAACATGGACCCAGCAAGGTAGCGTTACGTCGAGTCTAGGCACATGGAAGCATTGTGTCTCGACTATCTGACACTACCGATCCTAGACATGAAGTAGTATGTTGAGTGTAACGTAATGGCGGTGGACCAAGAGTGGAGGTGTGAAGGCTTTGTTCCATGGTAGGCGATGATCGTTGCTCAGTGAGATTTCGGCAATGCCTATCATGTCAGCTGGCCATAGTTGAGAGCATGGACGTCAGTACAAAATTATAGAAACATAATGGGGCTTCGTATACTAGGGACAGGCGTGCGAAGATTATGGAGGGAGAGGTTGTCCCAGTGACGGGGAGTGAGCTCGACTACTAGTAAGAGAGTCAAATGCTAGTGGGCGAGGGAGACGCTCAAGGCGAGTTGTGGGGCGACCCCTGCTGATCACGGGCGCTCTGCTCTACACCAATCACCATGTGGATATGGCCCTGAGTGCGGTCTTCCGAGCCCGAATGATCTGACCGCCTTATTTCGGTTGGAAAGGAGGCATGCCATCGTACGCCTAAATCGGCAGACTGCTGGCATGGAGAACCATACGATCTGCACTGATTAGGTGACGGGAGAATGTGACTGGCAGGGATGTGTTGACGCTGTTGCCGATGACCACCGGCATATTTCTGGCTGAATGCAGGCCCGCGGCACGTGCAAATGCACCTGAAATATGTAGTTTGTACAGACGGGACAAGCCATGGCGCGCCCCAATGCAGGGCAAAGAAGTCCATCTGGTAGATGGACAACAGCGCGAGCGCACAGCTAAAGAGACATGGTGGGAACGATGACGACAGGTATTGACGGGATCGCGAAGGCTTGGTGGTCCGGGCCTTGTTGAGAGAGGTGAAGCCGAGATGAGCTGAGCGCTGAGAGGGAGACGATGGTCCAAGGCACAGCCAAAACGGGGCGATGCCCAAGGCGCTAGCCCGCATCGGGCGATGCCCCTAAGGCTTAATTTCCACTGCGCTTGGCAGCCGGTGGCCATGCCGCAATGCGCTTCCGTTCTAGAGCGCCTGGCATCCGACATGCACAAAGAAGCGGTAGCGCTGCCAGCAATACATACATACATGTGCACGCAATACATGACTGAGACACGCGAGTGGATGCATGTGCGCCATGCACCGTCAGGGAATCGACGACGCGGTCCAAAGCCTGGAGCGCGCAGTGGAGAAAAATGTTTGCAAACAAAAGAAACAAGCCGACACACCGTGCACAATCTGCAACGCTGACGCTTAGCCATGGAGGCTATTTCGGGATAGGGATCTCCAGGCGCGTGGGGACCGCCCTCAGCATCGCAGTGGAGAACCAGCGTTCAACGGCGGCACGATAATGATAAGACGCTTCTCCTGAGGAGGGTGCCAGTGGACGCCTCGCTCGTCCTCCGCTCTGGGCGGCTCGAGAGGGCGTCGACAGGGCAGCCCGGGCCCGGTGGCCAGCAACAGCAACACCGCCATTCTGTACCGGCCGACTCATTTGGACAACACGAGAAGCCACCGCCGCTATGCGCAGGCAACCTGCCCAGGCGGTGCTAGCACAAGGCACGCTCGCGCTGCGACTGGCTGGGCGGGCAGCAGGGGGGCCACTTGGGACCTGCGTTAGTCCAGACGCCCGCGGGGCCACATGCACCGCTCGACATCTCCGCCCCTGTCGCCTGTCCTATTCCCCTCGCGCCCCCCTTTCAGTCGCCACATGTTTCCGGTCCGCGCTACGGCGCTTGCAATCTCCCTCTGCTACATAAGCTGACAGGATGCTCGCACCAGCATCTTTTCTTCTCCACTCTACAGCCAACTTTGAGCATAAAGTCCTCTGACCTTCGAGTCGTCCATTCGTTGTCCACCAACTAATACTATCCTTAATAATTTCAACTCGCCAACCTTCTCACCACCACCTTTTACTTTCCAAGTTCTTATACCCAACCATCAAAATGCGTTACTCCATTGCCATCGCTGCTTTCGCCGGCCTTGCCGCCGCCGCCCCCCACTACGGCGCCTACCCCGTTGAGACCCCCGAGGTCCCAACTGAGTCCTGCACCACTGAGGTCCCCAGCTACCCAGTTGCGACTCCTTCTCCTTCGGCCCCTGCTAGCCAGCCCCCCAAGTACCCGGTCAGCATGCCTCCTGCCTACCCGGTCTCTTCTCCCGTGGTCCCCAAGCCTGAGGAGTCCACCTCTTGCACTGAGGAGGTTGCTTCGTCCACCCCTTCTGTCCCCAAGTACCCGGTCGAGACTCCTTCGGTCCCCACCACTCCTCAGAAGAGCCAGCCTCCCAGCTACCCCACTGTTCCCCAGAAGAGCTCGCCTCCTAGCTACCCTACCGTTCCTCAGCAGAGCCAGCCCCCAAGCTACCCTGTCAGCTCTCCTGTCGTTCCCAGCGCTGAGACCTCTACTCCTTGCCTGAGCTCCACCACCATCACCGTCACCGTCCCTTACCCCACCGGTACCGGCGTTCCTCCTAAGCCCGTCGTTCCCGGCAGCCAGGCCCCTTCCCCATCCCAGCCCGCCGGTGGTGCTCCCTACCCATCCGTCCCCGCTGGTACTGGTGTTCCTCCTGCTGCTGGCACTGGCTACCCCACCAAGACTGGTGGCTACGTCAAGCCTACCACCCCCGCTCAGTTCACCGGTGCCGCCTCTTCCCTCAACGTTGGTGGCTTCGTTGCTGGTGTCGGTGCTTTCGCTGCTTTCTTCTTGTAAATGTCATCTTCTTCAAATAAGCTTGCTTTCCAGTAGGCTATGACTTTACATGAGCGCATTGCATAGAGGTTTTGGTCTTCGCTTGTGGGGTTATATCCTTGGTATCGTAAAGGGTAATTGTAATTAGTAGGGGGGTGTTTTAGCAATTCGAAACTTGGAAAATATTTGCCCTATTCTGCATGTGATGTATGCTTTGTGACTTCTCTTTGCGTCTCTAAGCTCCACCAGCTCTGTTTTTCCTACACAGACTACGTAAACTCTCGATACCGAGTATCGCCCTGCTCTTGTGACCATCGAAATATCACCTATCGTCGAAGACTTCAGTACGTATCATGCCACCGAAGAAAGATCCGCATTCCATTTGCTGAGCCGATTCGAGATCGCAGTTGAGTTATTCGTATATCTACCATAGATAGAGCCATGTGTACGTGAGATCGAATATCTGTCGTTTCCACGCGATTTCAGCATGTCTCCAACCAAGATACCATGCACATTGCATCCTTGCACCACGTCACTACTTACGGCGTCTTTACCAAAGCTTGTCTTGGCTTCATTTATATCCTCGTCTTAACCAAATCTTTAAATGGCGAACGCAAGCACAGACTTTGGTTTATTTTTATATTGCGCAACGCACGGTATACATAACATCAGCTACTCAATAAATATTGATATACCTATCTGTATGTGCATCCTGCAAGTCGTTCTCGATGTCGCGCAAGACGAACGTAGCTGTTTGTTGCCAGACCGACCCTCGGCGTAATACACGTATTGAAGGGTTAAAAGGCGTAAGACCCGGTATTACGCCCGAGGTCAGCAGCATTCTTGAGGTTGATTCTAGAGTCATGCCTGCACGTGCCCTGGTTTTTGTGCGAGGCTTTTAATACAGTAAATATGACAAACCACAAACGCGCCGTCGGCGAGACGGCAATATTTCCGTCTTTGTCTTCCTTCCTTCTCGTATCGAGACTATCATCTTCTAGATTTGCCCTAGGCACCACCGGATGCCTCAGGTTTGGCCCATAAGGTTTATGTCTGTTCATCCTAATTAATCCTGCTCGCAGAATGTGGTTTTCGGCTTCAGCCTATGATAGGAAAAGTTAAACCATCACTCATGTTTCACCAGTCCTGTTGCGCTATTTGATTAGCGTGCCACCTGAAGCGCTAACGTTTTGCCATTGCACATACCGCAGCGGTGTGGAAAGGCTGCTGCGTGATTTCCACAAAACCACGCAGCGGTCCAGATATACTTTTTCTTGTGGTTGTTCACTCGGTTATCATGACTGGAGTTTATTTGTGCTAGTGTAGGTGGTCAGTGCGTGCAACAGGTCATTGAATGCAACACCAACACCAATATTGGCGCCCACACAAATGAGGCTATACAGCCCCATACAAAAGCTGATATCATGAGATTTTTTAGTATTTTACTCTACAGGTGTAACAGTATATTCGTATCTACTCATATTTCTTCGGAAGCCGGATATTGCGGCCGCGGGTGGTGGTTTTGGTGGGGGGCTGGCTGGCTGGCTCCGGGCCACTACCACCACTTTGAGCCTCCGCAACTCGACGACGCCGCGATATTTTTAACTTGTAAGAGCTTGAAGCTTTTCGCATAGGTGTATTTTGTGTATATCGAGATTTTTTTGGTATTTTAGCAGCGCGTTGTTGAGCTTTGAGTGCCCGGGCGGCAGCTAGTTGCGCAGCCAGTGCCTCGCGCTCCTTTGCTCGCGCCATTTTTGCTTCTTGACGCTGAACGCGGGCAGCAGCTTGAAGCTCTTTTTGACAGGCTTTTGCTCGAGCCCGATTCTCGCGATCTTGTTGTTTTTGGCGGTTTGCCTCTACCTCT
>JAIRCK010000146.1:0-46024 GCA_020744315.1 Curvularia eragrostidis | reverse complement strand
GCGTGGTTTTTAAAACCAACTAATTTTTTTCTACCCCAAACATTCCCTTTTTATAACCCAATGTTTAAAAAAAGATGGAATTTAAAAACCCCCCCCCCCCCCCCCCCCAAACCCCCTAACCCTCAATTGTTTACGCTGTATCACAGCATGGTACACTTCTTTAGGTGTGCTGCTAACACCCATACAGGCATGGCCGATCAAGGGTATTCGAATGCACAATGCCGATATACATGCCGATGCATTTGCGCACATGTGCGTCAGACTGCGCTTTTTCAAGCCCAGAATTTGGGACCGTATTCGACGGGCCCTCCATCAGAGGTCATGTGGTGCTGCGGTCGTGCATTGCGCTGCGCTGCCCCTGTGTACTCCCACCGCCGCCTGGGTCCTTTGGGACACACTCGCGGTATTTTGCGTCGTGTTGATAAGTTGCATATTGAGACTGAAGCTTCGCGCGCGCTTGTGGTAAAACGTTGAAAGTATTATCCAATAGTGGCTTCATGTGCGTATATCATCAACGCGGAAGGCTTTGACAAACCAACAATGCCGTCCACTTCCAACCAGCCTCCCCGAAACCCGCGGTGCGTTGTCCTCGCCCACACTTCTCTCTTGCTCAACTAGCTTGTCGGTCCATTCCAGCCAGGCCTTGTCTTTCAGGCACGCGCCCCAAGCCAGATTCTTGCTTGTGAACAGCCCGATGCAAAATGCGTTCTGTGGGCTCTCGTGAAGCGCCAAGTAAATAGTGACCTCGCCTCTTCTCGGCCCGCTGAGGTCTTGATGGCTGTCAAATCGCGATGTCTGTTGAGTAAGGGGATGTGGGATGTCAAGGCGCATATGCTGCCCATCTTTCTTTGGCGTTTCCCCCGGTACCGTAGCAGTCACGCCTGTGGATTGCACTGGAAGCGAAACAATCTTGATGCGACCCGTGGGGCTGAGGTATTCCGACCCATCCAGTAATCCCTCTCTTGAAAATGAGTACGCACCGTGATGGAACGCGCCCGCCGTGACCGTGTTGATGCTTGAAAACACTCCCAGAAACTCACACGGTCGCGTGTTGTACGGATAGGGGTCGTACTCCAGCACGAAGAGATGGGGTGTAGGCTGCACTACGCTCACCATGGATTGCGGTCTGCTTTTCTGAAGTCTGTTGCGCGGTCGTTCCTGTCGCTCATGCAATGACTGTACAGTGGGCGGCTTATGCAGTTTGCCATACTTCTGCTTGCGTTCCAGTGTCACCGTGGCAGTGTCACTTGCTGATCTTCTCCGTTTTCCCTTTGTCTCGGCTCTTTCCTCGTACTTATTCCGTACAAAATTGCAAATCGCAACTAGTTCTCCAAATTCGAAGTGACCCATTTGAGCGGTACCGTGACTGAGTGCCGGGTGTGCCGGGTTTCGGCAAGCGAGTGTGTGGTTGATAACGAGTGCTGATAACGCAAAGGAGACAGAACGACAGCAACGAGAGCGGCGGATGCACAATCGTAGAGCAGGCAACTTTGATTGATGTATCCATTGACAATTCGATTATGAGACCGCACGTTTCACTATGCGACAGCTGTCGCAGGCATGCAGCTGAGTTGTGCTGGCAAGGTCATCGTTATTGGCACGGTACGTCATTTAGGGGCCGACACAGCCACCCCGCTAGCCACTTGCAGACGTTTTAACAGAACTCCTTACTCCGGTCCCAATATTCATGCATTGTAGAAATCCTCCCAACTCCAGTCTAGCCTTCCCGAGGATTCGGAGAGCAATTAACATTGACCGGCTGCAATGGCTGGTAGGAAAGTAGCCACACCACATTCACACCCACTGGCGAAGTGGCGGCGAGCGCTGCACACTATGCCTGGTACAAGCCATGCGCCTCACTGCTTTTTCCATTGATGTGCCAACTACGACCGAAACTGTTCTTTTTTATTGTTGAATGCACGTTTTACATACAGGCCCTGACTATTGCAAATTGTTTCTCCAGTCGAGTCTACCGCCCCTTAGTAACACCCCCTTTTACTACTTCCAGGCAATCTTGGCCCACTCTTCCACATCTGCCCATAGCGCTTCTGGCCTTTCCAATGCCGCGAAATGGCCACCCTTGTCGTGTGTCCGGAAGAAAACTATCTTCGCTGTCTTCTCCGCCCAAGCCTTTGGAATTGGTGAGAGCTCCCACGGAAACCAGCTGTAACCCGTAGGCTTGTTAACATATAGCGTCTGCTTGACCTCTCTATATGTGTAGATTGATGTCGGATAACATCCAGTCAGCCAGTACAGTGTAATATCCGCTAGTATGGTGTTGAGGGAAGGCGTAGTCGAAGGATCGGACCACGCAAGAAACTTCTCTCCAATCCAAGCTAGTTGGGCGACAGGCGAGCTGGATAGAACCAGCCCGATAGTAGAGGGTTTTGTTGCGTGCTCTATGGCGTATGCGCGTCCTACAGTCATGAACTCCTTCGTCCTCTCGATACCCTTCTTCTCCACATCACTGATCTCATCGTCGGGCGAAGAATAAGATTCGATATCCCTGGCATGCATAAAGTTGACGTGCATGCCTTTGCATTCAGCATATGTCGCAGCAATATGTCGTGAAATCATGCTGCCGATGTCGCCGCCCTGCACGAGATAGCCTGGTGTACCAAATCCCAGCGAAAGCATGAGCTTATGCATAATGCGAGAACTATCAGCGACTTTCCAATCATTGTCTAGTGGTGGATCAGATGAGAGAGCAAACCCAGGAAGGGACGGTACAATGATATGATATGGCAGAGAATCTGGCGTATATTTGTTGCGCAACAGGTCCATCAGTGGTAGGAATTCGAGAAAAGAGCCGGGCCAGCCGTGGAAAAAGGCGATGGGGATAGCATCAGGCTTGTTAGAGAACAAGGCGGCAAAGTGGACGTCGTACTTGGCGCCATCATCATCGCTGATTGCGCTCTTGAAGTTTGGAAAAGAGTTGATAATATCTTCCTCTTTTCGCCTAGGCAACATCAGTCAGCCTAACTGCATCTGTATTTGATAGAGTAGACGTACCAATCAAACTTCTCGAGCCACACCTTCTTTGTATCAACCATCCACTTTCGACTCACTCCAAACTTGCCATGTCCACCTTCATCCTGCTTGTTCTCATATGTTTCCTTGGAGATTGGACTGAGCTTGAGCAGAGTTTTAAAATCCTGCAACTTCTCTTCTCCAATATGCAGCTCAAACGGCGTCGGCTGTTGAGCGTTTTTGGGTGCAGTATTGAACGGCTTAGGTGTCGTCATTGTCTTTGAACACTAGTAACTACCACGAACTGTTTGAATACTTCTTGGAGATTTAGCTGAGCTAACAGAGAGTGGGTAGTGTCTTTATGCTGGTGGTGGGGTTGTTAGGCGGCCAAGTAGGCTTACAAATGCTTGCCAGCTCAAGTAGATTTCACGCGTGTATACTCAAGCTAGTCCGACTTAGGCTAGCACATTTTAGCTCGTTTAGTTCACGATCGTCGGCTTGATGTCATTTTACTCACGGCTTCAATGGGTGACATGTATACATTGGCAAACAAATACATTACTAATAAAGCAAGTATTATGTAGAGTAACGTTCAGTGGAGATGTGATTAGAAATGCACGCTGGTAACAACAATATTATTGCCAATAACCCCACCTCATGGCATGAGGTGCATCATTCGTCATCCAATGCTAGTCAATTGAGAGTTGGCAAATGTGTCACGATCAAGCGTTACAGTGGTAGAGGAATTGATGGATGCATATAACGGGACGGATGGTCGATGGTACCTTGTATAGTGATTCGAAGCGCTCCCATACAACTCCTAAGGTGGAAATGAGAGATATGTATAATTTGAGTTGGAAGATCGAACGATTCCTTGAGCAAGCCTACGCTCTCGTTACATGAGTATATAATGAGCATACAAAATCCAAGCGGCCAAGATACGTGACCTAGAGCGGTAAATGTAAAGCAGAGATAAAGCCATAGCCCTTATTTTTGAGGAGTTGGGGTACTCGCAGAGAACTAAGAATGTCGAGTGAGAGCCCGAATGAAGTGTAAAATAATGAAATTAGTGGACGCGCAGCTATTCGCCCATTATCATCCACCACGATCCCCCAACAAGCATGGAAATGACCAGGATGGTGAGAATTCCTGCACCAGCCCTGTCCGCTGTTGTTATCGCATTGTGCTTGACCTGAACATTTCCTGCTGCAGTTCCCGCAGACGGGTCGTTCTTACTAATGCCTCCCGTGTTCAATCCGACCGGTCCGGACACTTGGTCAACCAGTAAATTCTGCATTACCTCCAACGCAGACATCTGCTCTCCGACGCCGACTTGTCCGTCATTGACGCCGTTCTTCCACCAACGAAGTCCACATCCGCCTTTGCCTGGTCCACACTGTTTTGCTGCTGCCGCAGCAGAAGCCTTCAGCTTTGGCATAAGCTTTGGCCGGGTCCAAGGAGCGGTCAACATAGTATAACCCATCCAGCGCGCGAGATAGCCTTTGAAAGAGCGTTGATCGTGATCGCATAGTCCGTTACGCTCGCAAGCCGCTTCGTACATAACGTCTGTTGCACCGTCCGGACCGAAGAAAACACCGATACCATCTATGATTCCATCTAAACGTGTTCGCCAATACGCAGCTTGAGTCTTTGTTTTGTTAGAATGAAGAAGTGAGAGAAATAGAATAAGCGTCAGGGAAGGAACTTACAGCATTACCCCGAGTCTCCGACATGTTCCATAACGCTGCTGCGCCCGACATGTGAATACCTGCGTTGTACGTCCATTGGATATGATTCAATTCCGTGCAATTCTGTCGCTCGCTACTCCCATCATAGAAGTGGTAGTCTTTGCTCATCAGACCGACGTCGAGTTCCCACTTCCATGCTGTCATTGCCCACTCCGCATATGTGTCATTGCTGGTATATTTCGCAAGCCTTGCAGCAATATTGAAGAAACATCCGTTCGAGATTGTGTTCTTGTAATCATATCCATTGTTGAATTGGAAAATCTGCCAGTTAAGTCCACCACCACAGGTCCTGGTGTTCCAACGCGGGACCTGTGTGTTGAAGACTGCAATAGCAAGTGATAGCCAGGAGGGCTGTCCTTGGACATCTGGCAGCTTGTTTTCAGCCGCTGATAGGGCCGTCATTCCCCAGAACGCTTGGTCGTCGTTTCCTAGGGTTTTCGTCTGATTGGGTGGCATAAACGCCTCTGGGGTGCCTATTTGGTGCACCATTGCTTGTGCTGTGATATTGTTGTATGTGTCGTCGCCAGTGTAGTACCAATAGTCGACAAAGGAACCAAACATGGCACCACATAGCCACCAGTAGTAGGGATCCGGTAAGTTCCCGGGGACGTCTCCGGGTCGGTCACCGGTGTACCATTCTCGAAGGCCTGAAGCGACGACCTTGGTCGCTTGTCGGATAGAGGCTGATTATTTCATGTTAACGGGGTCTAGGAACACGTGCAGGGGGCGCACCTGGATCGTCAACATTCAGCTCAAGAGCGAGGGTGGAGATTGGCGACAGTATTCCAACTGCGCCGAAAAACAGGTTTGAAGGTCTCATAGTGGATCTCCAGGATATCACGAAAAGAAAGCAGGCATGAAGAAATTAGGCATGTGTAGGTTGAACGAATGTGCCTCAGTGGATCGGGAGAAGAAGAGCGAGCGTAGCGGAGCGTGAGGTATGTACAGGTATGTCGCAGGGGAAATGGGAAGCCTCGGATTTGGCTTACATCGGCTGCAGGCACGATGAGGTTATGAAACCCCTTGAAGTATGGCCAAGTCATGGCGCGGTGCCGCAGCAGGTGCTGGGCGACTGTGCGACGCTTGGAAGTCATCCCTCGACGTAGTTCAAGCTCAGGGTTGGATGCTGGGGCTTGGCAGCCGCCTTGGCAGTCGAGTCTGAGACGCTTAAAAAGTGTCTCATCTTATAAGTACGACCGGCGCCCAGTTCGAATGGCCCAAAAACGGTATGCGAAATGTCAGCCGCCAAGCATCCAGGCGGTGTTGGCGGCTCTTGGGGCATTTTCGGCGCCAAGCGCCCGCGTATATATGCCACCGAGTCCATGATGACCCTGGTTATACGCTATCCGCAGTGTCCCGGCGTCAAGACTCCAGGCCCACTACTGCACTGGATCATGAATATCGCCCCTGTTCCTGCTCGATGGACTGGCCAGGGAAGATCGCATGCGCCACATCCAGTTAATCACCGTCTGGGTTGAACTTCAACTGAGTGCTGTGCATTAGCGAGATGTACAGCATGCATGGTAGTGCCGTCATCATACGTAGAACAGCCATGCTTTCCTGGTCATTCTGGCGCCGAGCTTCACTGACACTAGCAGCGCCAAACAAGGCCATGGCCTTTTCTTCCTCCATATGTTCACCAGCACGTCAGATCGCGCCGCTTGAACCGTAGCCGCGCTTCGATAGGCTTTAGCGAGTCATGTGTGTGCCACCATACGTGTTGTAGCTTCTCGAAACAAAAGCAGAGAAGCTTTTGGAAGAACAGTCGGAACATGCGCAATTGGCGTTAGGGTAATTTGTAGACGAGAAACGCTTGCAGTATTCATTCAATAGCAACATGTATCAATCTTTTGTGACACGATCCAACTTCTGAACGCCCTGGCTTTATTGCACACGTCTGTGCTCATCTTGGCGTCTATATGGCTTGCAGCAGAGAAGGCTTCTAAGACTCTCATTGCCGCTACCCTGTTGTTTTGATCGAAGGAAATCATGCTCAGAAACTGCCGTAGCGTAATCGTACCTAATTTCACCCGCGACTGCACAAGGTAGTCGTTGCTAGCGGTATCCTTGTAATTCGGTGTCGTCCGTGCTACCGATTCCCACCCGTCTGATTTTGTAGAGTACTGTCGAGCGTATAATTGCTCTGTTGATGCCAATCGTACGAAGGCTCTTGCCACCGCACTCCGAGTAACAAAGTGTGATGACGAAATCTCTAGGAGCTCAAGGAACTCATCTAATGAAGCAGTCCCGATGAAGGTATGGCGATGTTTATACTCCATTTCTCGCTCTTCGGCAGTCAAAATATCCACTGTGGCATTGCCTTGAGTAGTACCCAGTTGGTGTTGCGTTATAAGAGCATCCAACACTGAACTCGACGATGTATGATACGAGTGCTGTGTACCTTGTCTCTTGATGGGGACCACGACGTGATCATGCAACTTTCGGTAGGGTTTATGAAAACCTTGATGTTTTGATGGGTTGCTCTCAGCTGTACGCCCCTGTATGGATTCGACACCTGTCGGATGGCTGATGGGCCATACGTCTAAGTAGTCGTCGTCGTCGAACAATGTCGTATCAGAAGTTGGCGACGTTTGTTCACCCGAACTGTCCATACCAGGTTCAGGGATGAATATATTGAATGCATTTTGGCTTTTCAGTGGAGGGAAGTTGAATGTAAATGTGTTCTCCTGGTTTAATTTTTGGGCTCGGTACGAAGGCGCAATGCTATCGAGTTGTTTTTCTAAAGCATCCTGTTCGGTTTCGGCGTGGGGTTTGGTTGATGGAGTATTTTTTAAAGCTTTCAAGCTGCCCCTTTCTGCATTTAGTTGCAGGGCCACCAACACTGCACTATTTGTGCAATCACGATCTAATGTCGGTCTCCATACACTGGACCTTCGGCGGTGCACTATCAGAGTCCGCATGTCAGCCGGGCTTTTCAACCACCTCTTTAATGCTGCGCACAAGCTTCAGCTTACTTTCGTTTGAGTTGCCCTTTCCAATGCGTCAATTGTAGCAGTGATTGGTTCAATACTGCGATCTTTTTGATTATGGTGGAAGAAACGAGCTGCAGATGTAGGGCTTTGTTACAGGCAGTCTGTTCTTCACGGCAGGGAATTCGGTTCGCTGTCGCATATGGAGCCACAGCTACCGGCTTCATGACGAATATAAATGTCGAAGGCCTTCGAAAACATGTGGGTATTGCGTGGCTGCTGTGATGGTGTGGTTATGGCGATGAGGTGAGCATCACGCGTAACTTGACCACATGGCAGCAAACGACTGTAAGATCCACTTTCGCTAGCGTATCCGGCCACACATGACATAGAGAAAGAAACAAACAAGAGCAAAAAAAGCAAGCCATGTAGTGTGAGCAGGAAAGATAGCCCATTGCCGATGCAATGACGGCATCAAGTGGGAGGGGTGACGCCCGTGAGTACAGTTGTCTGTCGTTCCGAGGCTCTTATAGGTAGGAGAGCTCTATGTGAAACTTGCTACCGCAATCGGCAAACAGTACAAAACCGGCAGGTTAGAGCTTTCGCGATTTAGTTGAAGCATATAGAGGAGACCGGACGTTTTTTTGTTGCGTCCAAATTCAGGCGACGGGAGACAAATGCGCAAGAAATGATACAGGACAATGTCGAGAGCCTGCAGAATGTACACTAAATCACACAAGCTGATGACGTTGATGGGAAAGTCGGAGAGACTCCTGGGGTTTCTTTCTGTGTCGTGCTCCCGACAATCGCTAGACCACTTTCCCTCTTCCTCTACCCCGCGCCACACGTACACTATGAGGGATAAACTTGAGGGCAGACATACTCGAGGCCAGGCTATCCATAGGGTCCACGGGGTCCGCCGCTGAGATAGCATTGGGAGAAGTAGTTGCTTGCAGATCTCCGCGCCCAATTGCACGACCAGTTCTTTGACCATGGCCAAATCCGCCACGTCCATGGAGCTTGGCAGGATAGCGCCTGGTCTCTCCTTCGTCCTGTTCCTCTTTTTCATTATCCTCGTTTTGGCTGCGTACGATATCCATACTCTCACCTGCTGCACTTGCGCTCGACTCACCTCTCCGCCTGCCAGTCGCTCCACTGGTCCCGCCTGCTGAGCTCAAAGTAGAGCTTCTCCGACGGTGAGGGGGTATCAACATGCTGCTTCGTCTATCGATGCCATCTTTTACGACAATGAAATCGAATTCGCGGGGAAAATGATGCTTGTCTATACAGTGCAAGCGGCGCTTCTGAGGAGTGCTGCACAGCCGATCGCAGTCTGGTAGAAGACAGGCATACTGGAACAAATTAGTTGCAAGGTCCACATTACGGTGTTGGACGTACTTATCATCCGCCACACTTGGAGTTCCTATACATAGATAGAGGGTCTTATCGCCCTTGAACAATAAAGAGAACATGGGGACTAGGAGTAGACAGGCAAGGGCCTGAGCAAAGAAGCATGACCTACCGTTTTCTCTCCTTGATCCCGCTTGGCAGCATTGATGGGGTCATGATATTCGGCAATATGCAGATGTAGGTAGTGTTGGTCTGGGAAGTTCTTCTGGCATTCGCTACAACGGTTCATGTGAACCTGGTGGTAGTGCACATCGTGTTCCTCAATGGAGGCAAAAGTAAGCGGGTCGTGCGGGGGTAGGGAGCACTTCATAACGACGTGCTCGTCTGATAGAGCGGATTCGGCGTCTAATTGGACTATTTTGCTATCGACCGACGTCTCACGCGGGTACGAGGTGCTGTATTCGTCTGATGACGATGAGTCGCGGTGTGAGCGCTTGACTCCCATTGTGATTGTTTGCATGGAGCTGACTAGAAGGAGGCGTAGTATGAAAATGGGCAGTACCTTTGACTGGCGAGTGCTGCTGCTCCTGTCTTATTCTGCGAGACTGCTTCAACGTTGCCGCGTGCGAGTGATGCAAAAGCGAGGGTCTGGCGGGCGGGTAGCAAGCCAAATCGATATCCGGCCGGGACGTGGTTGCTTAGCTCCGACACTGACGGCCACTAGTTCGCGACTCAGCCGCCCGGCCTGACTTTCTCACACCTCTCCACCACGGCCATCGCCCCCCAACTTGACGCCATACATCTCCGCGTCTTGGGTGCAGTTCGCTTCCGAGACCCTCCTGAGCGCTGATTGTCCTTGACGCAGGGCACGCAACTTCACCATAAATGGAGCACGCCAGCCACAACGTTCGCCGCCTGCTCCGTGCCTTGGTCTGACCTGCCCGCCGACCGTGGGGTCACATATGAACGCCGCCGGCTCCTGCATACCAAAGGCATGGCCGCGAATACCGAACAACTCGACAGGTGGGCTGTCCAGGCGCCTCTGCCCTGGCTGCACAAGATGCTGACTAAGGACAGGCGGGCGAAGGCGATTGAGAAGGAGCTCTACAAACGCGTCGATGGCGGCTCCGGGTGCGCCGAGCTAGCTGCCGTACTGCAAGAGTAGGCAATGCTGCCATATGACACTGGCGACTACTAACCCCGTATAGGTACCGTGCCGCCTGTGAGGCCCTGATTTCCTCTAACTTCGAATACGCTTTAGCCCACGAACTCCAGACGGCGCTGTGGAACGCGCATCTGAAGGTCAACGCCACATTCAGACAGGAACACAAGCTCGTATGGACCATCGAGTATGCAGGCTTGGGAAGGCACTAACGTACGGGCAGCTCAAGCGCTCCAAGGACCATGTCGTCGAGATCAGAAAGTTTCAAAAGACATACCTCCAGTTCATCAAGGCCAGTCAGCGCTTCTACCGCCAGTACATACTGAATCTGGATGCCCAATTTGACGGTATCCCTGAGCTGCGCAAGATTGCCCAGAAATGGAAGGATGACAGTAGGGTCTCTCACCCCACCAGCCACGCCAAGCTTACCAATAAATCAGCCTCCAAGTCGTCTCCGCGCCGACCCATTCCTGCGAATTTGAGGTCGCAGGTTCTCTTCTCCTGCCACCAGACGCTCATTCAACTCGGCGATCTCTCCCGTTACCGCGAGACCGAACTCGTCGAGAAAAACAAGGAGCGCAATTGGGGCCCCGCCAAGGGATATTATGATCTGGCTGCCGAGATTTACCCAGACTCTGGGCATGCACCAAACCAACTTGCGGTAATTGCGCGCGAGGATGGCGACCATTTCCGTTGCGTGTATCATTTGTATCGCTCACTTGCAAGCAAAGAGCCATATCCTCAAGCCAAGGGCAATTTGGCCACCGAATTCAAGCGCGTCATTACTGCATGGGACAATGGGCAACTTATCAACAATCACAAATCAGCTGAAGGAAATGCCGGTCGTGCTCTCATCGCATGGTTCATCCGGTTGCACAGCAAGCTCTACAAGGGCGAGGAGTTTGCGGCACACGACGAGTTGGAGGGCGAAGTACTTAGCCATCTGGCCATTGAACTCAAGGAACGCCCGCTGGATTCTGTCTTGACCAAGATCATCCTGATCAACATGTCAGCAGAATATTTCGCAACCGTCCAGATGCAAAGTATGTCGAGAACTCTCAATGACTGACTATGCTGACTCGATCAGGCGAAAATCCTCCTCCCAACATCATGCGCACGTATTTTTATTACCTTCGGCTGAATGTCAAGACATTCTTTATTCTCCTCCAGGTCTTGCAGCCGGAGCTGGACCGTCTATCCGAAGGCAACGATGTGAAGCATCAGAATGGTGAACGCTCAATGCAACTCTCTGACAAAATCACCGCCGTGGCCCGTCGTATCCTGCCAGGACTTCGTTTGTACAGTACATGGTTCACGCGCTATTGGAAGGTTCTCAATGCCAATATTGCCGATACTCTCAATACTGTGGATGTACAGGAGTTGTGGAAAGCATATGCTGCCACACTCTCTCTCCTCACTTCCAGTTTTCCAGTCGACCAACTACCCCAGGAAGCTTATATGCTCGAGGAGGATACAGACACGATTGGATTTGAGCCGCTTATTCATCCTGATACTATGAAAGTATGGTATAACGGAGACAAGATGAAACCGAAGTGGACTGAATTGGAGCGTAATCACCCAAATGTCGAAATGCTTATGCGAGTCAAAGATCTGCTCATCGACGGTCTGTTACTTGTGCAGAATCCAGACGCTCCGTTGGATTTGGCAGGCTCACGTTTCATTTATCTGGAGGAGGGTGTACCATCTGAATTGCTGGCAAGCCCCACCAACCAGCCTGACGGCTCTCCTGTTTTGTCAGTTCAAGCAACCGACATGCCTCTATTCCAACATACAGAGGCACCGATCCCCGATGACCAAAAGTCATACAGTGTTGCTGCAGCTTCGGAGTCTGCTTCTATTACGCTCGCCAAGGACAATGCGATGCGCAATATGGTAGATGACCTGGTAGGGGAGGAAGCCGGGTTGGACCCGTTGGTTGAGGAGGATGAGAACATCCCACCCACCCCACCGGAGCAGACCTTCGATGATACCACGGTCGTCAACGACACTACGTTTGCTCCTGCAACCTTGTCAATCAATGATTTGGTTAACTCGGTTAGAAACTACAAGCCCCTATCGCCTAACCCTGCATCTGCATTGCTTTCTGCGCCCATGGGTAGGACCGGATCAACTTCTTCCATCCGCCAGCCACCGAACTTGCCCTCGGTGCCAGACGGTCAGTGGAATTCGAACTCTATCTGGAACCGTACGCCCGGCCCAGCATCACCGCCCCTGATGAATTCAAGCGGGTTTGGAAATGATGTTCGTAGGTCTCCGATGAACAGTACCAAAGCTAGCATGTCTGGTCATGTACGAGGAGACTCGGCAAACTCGCTTTTGAGTGCCGAAGTTACCACTCCTAGTACTGCCCGGGCTCTGCGGCCCATCAGCGGTAGTTTTAGTGGCGGCCTTGGTAGCGGTGCCGCCTGGGGAAATCAAGGAGGCAGTCTCTCGCAATGGGGATCATCTCCATATAGCAACAGTTTCAACAACTCCAACATCCACCCCCAGTACGGATACGCCTCTAATGCGAACATGGCTAGTCCGCTACTGTTCAGCTCTTATGGAGATGGCGCTCATAGTTCGTGGGGACGTACTCCGCCCAACGGCCAAGGCGGTTGATTGACGGTAGTGCAGCCGTAGTAAGCTGCTCATCGCTATCTTCTCATCAATCGTCGCGGAGGTCAACAGCCTTTTGCAACCCTTGCCTGTCGCGGTGCAATACCAGAGAGTCGGCTCGCACGAAGCGCAAAGAAGCTAAATTGTTTCCACCGGGTACCTGTGCGGCAGCCAAGATGTTTATCGAATGCTTCTCGGAACAGAAGTCTTTGGGAATTTGTTCCGTCCCCTGAGAACCTACTCACGCTTTCGCTATGTCTCGACGACACGACTTTCTATAGTGAAAGGATGAACCAAGGAAGAGAAGATGATGATTACGATATGCTTCACATTGAGAATTGCTCTGGTATTTTGGAGGGGCTGAACTTTCTGTAACGAGACCACGGGAGACTTGAGAGGCGAATCTTTAGCTTTCTGATGTCACACATCGCCGCGCTGTTCTCTGTGCGCGCACAGGTTTCAGCTCTTGTGGCAGTGGCTCAGTCCTGAGAATGTTTTCTGCTTTAGGATATTATCATGGAGTTATGTGTATATCTGATGTTTTCTATGAGGCACTGTGATAGTATCGTTTGGACCCAGACGACCTTGCCGGTGTGACGTAAAGTATCTGTTTGCTGACTGCAGACAGCAGCTAGAGACGCAGGTAGGCGTTATCGTGAGTGGATGGTGATGGTGGGGGTGGGGTGCGTGGATGCATGCTTGTGTCAAGTCTGCCGAGGCGGGTGCAGCGTGAGGCGGACGTGACTAAGCAGGCCCGTTGCAAACACGTCAAACACAGGCATGCAAGGAAGCCGGCGAAGCGCTGTAAGGTTTCAGCCATCGCACCTTCACACTCGAGCGCGCCTGCTGACCTGGTTTGCCTTTGCTTCTTGGATTGTGCCTGCTGATGGAGAAGCGGCTGCTGCTCCAACAGGACGACGCTGGAAACGTTGGGGGTGGCTCATAGCCCGCAATTCCGAAAGGTACTCACCCCAGTTGTCCCAATCCTGTCCCGCTCCATGCCACTACTGCTATCGCGAACATCCCGCCCGCTATGTCTTCCGGCGGCCCTGGAAATTTCCAGGAGCCGTCCGCATTCTACAGCTTCTCATCTTTGATGGACCCGCTCTCTAATACCCTTGCAGGAAACATCCACCAGAAGAAGGGTACCAAGTTGCCCACCATTCAGCCTGCGTCGCCGCCGAACAAAGGCGCGCCGCACTCTTCTACTTCCCCCAACCAACCTGCATTCTTTCCCATTCCTAGGGGCCACCCACATGCGACAGTCATTGCAAGTTCTGGCTCCTCTACCACCGAATCATTTTCCGAAGTGACGTCGTCCTCGTCGCGGGACTCGCTGCCCACTCCCCAAGGGCGCAACGGCCCTACTACGCCCCAGAAACAGGCGCGCAACAACAGGCGGAAGCAGTCGAACAAGTCGAACGGCAGATGGAGTAGGGGAGGAGGGTCCTCAGATGACACCGGGTCTGACCGCAAACCCCCCACGTCACAGCCAGCAGAGCTCGCGCAGAGCGCCGCTTCGTCTCCCCAGAGCGCGTCTAAGACACGCCAACATTCCTATATTGCTACAAACAACCCCACGTCAAGCCAGACGCGATTCATGGCAACAGCCTTTGGAGGTCCTTCGGGAGATTCGCGAAGGGGAGTAGTCTCTCCTCGCCCCAAGGGTCGCGGTATGAGCCAGCCACACATGTATACTCTTCGCACTGAATCTGACGGGTCTATGCAGAAGCAAAGAACACTCTCTGCCGCAATGTCACCATCTATGGGCACTGTCGGTACGAGAATAGTAAGTGCCCGTGATAGCATCTACCAAGTGCTTGTAGTGACCCAGACTAGCCTGTCCCTATATCCACGACAACCTCAAACTGAGCCAGAATGAGAACACCAAAAAGAGGTTCAATGTTGACTCGCCGTCCTTCACTCCGTTGCAGGCAAATACCAATGGATCCGTGACCGCTTCGCCTCGCAGTGCTGCCATCTCTCCCAAGGCGGCCAATGCTGCTGTCTTCACACCCAAATCACAACGCTCCAGTGAGTTCTAAGTAGTCTTCAGTCGTACTATTGTTCACATGCTCATTATGCCAGCCGTCACTACCCCGCGTGCACATGCGAAAGAGCCCGCAATTGATTGGCATTCGCAAGACTTTCAAGAATTTGTTCCACAGTCCTTTGACGGTCAGCAGATGGTGCGTGGGGCTTTCATTACACTTGATTCTTTGCCTCTAGAATGATATGATATAGCGCGCTTGGCGCCGATCTGGCTTCTGCAAACATTTCGACTTACAATCAGCCTAGGTCGACCCTAACCTTGGTTACGATCCGTTCAGCACACCTACGAGCATCTCCACGCTGGCTGGTCCTACCCATCAGGCCGCTACCATCAACCCTTACGCCCAAGACGCTTCGGCGACGTACTTCCAGAACGCGAATGCCTTCCAGAATCCAGCATATCACTTATACTGGCCAGTAGGACCACAGCCTACTGGTTTGCTTGCTTACCAGCGCACTGCTCATGACTTTTTCATCCCCGATGCTCTGCGAGAAGAATTGCAAAAGAAGGCGGAAGTTGCGCGCCAGATTGCCCCAAACAGTACTCTGCCTGTGATTGAGCAGTTCCATTCCTTGTTTTGCTTGGACATGTCACCGCAGAAAAATACGGCACCCTTCGGATATGCTAGCTGGATATACAGAGCCGTATCCAGCAAAGACGGCAAAACATACGCGCTGCGCCGCCTAGAGAACTTTCGTCTGACGAGTGAAACTGCCATTCGCTCCGCTCAGCCTTGGAAGCGTGTACTGAACGGCAATGTCGTTACTATTCATGAAGCGTTTACTACTCGGGCTTTTGGTGACAGTTCCTTGATTCTCGTCACAGACTATCATCCAAACTCGAAATCACTTGCCGATGAGCACTTCAAGCCAGTGCAACGATTCCATGGGAGACAACCAACTTCATCACACGTGCCAGAGCAAGTTTTGTGGGGTTACACTGTCCAAATTGCGTCTGCGTTGAAAGCCATACATGGGTCAGGACTCGCTGCAAGACTGATTACGCCTTCGAAGATCTTGCTCACTTCAAAGAACCGGATAAGATTGAATGCCTGCGCCATTATGGACATTGTTCAGTTTGACAATGCGCGCTCTGTTGCTGAGCTTCAGGCAGATGACTTTGTTCAACTGGGACGGTTGATACTTTGCATTGCGAACAACAACCCAACAGCTCACCTGCAGATGCAGAAGTCCATGGACTATATTACTAGAAGCTATACGGCTCGTCTCAAGGAATGCGTACAATGGCTGCTCAATCCACAGCCACCAAGTAGTGCCCCGTCATCTCCAACCTCTCCAGCGCCTTTGCAAAAGGATATCGACACTTTCCTAGGTGGCATCGCGGATCAGTTTGCATCGGTCTTTGACAGTGAGCTACATGCTCAGGACACCTTGACAGTCCATCTTGGAAAAGAATTGGAATCATCCCGATTGGTCCGCCTGCTGATCAAGCTCAACATGATCAACGAGCGACCGGAGCTAGACGCGTCCCAAAACATGGCAGGGAATAGTGGTACAAATCCATCCTCGGTATGGGCAGAAACTGGAGAACGCTACTACCTTAAGCTCTTCCGTGATTACGTATTTCACCAGGTGGATGCAAATGGACACCCGGTCACAGACTTGGCGCACATCTTGGACTGTCTCAATAAACTAGATGCTGGTACGGACGAGAGAATAGGATTGGTGAGCAGAGACGAGCAGAACGTACTGATTGTTAGCTACCGGGAAGTAAAGCGAGCGTTAGAGTCGGCATTCCAAGACTTGGTGCGAGCGGGGCGGAAGTAGGATTCCACCAGCTCCAGTTCCCTCGGATAGCCTCACTGTTTGCCAGAGCAACATACAAGTTGTTCCGATACAATTGCTAGGATCATGCGAGATGATGTTGTCACAGCCGCAAGGTTTGATATGCTATGCGCTACTGTAAACAGCTTGGGCGGGGGTGGCGCCGTAGGCCAGAAGGTTGTCATCAAGAGAGAAGATGTCGGGAGTTTTTTTGCACGAGCTACGCTTTGTTGTATTGAGAGATGGAATAGTAGGAAGTAGAGAAGACACAGGTTATTTATAAGGCAATGAAACTTTTTCAACTCCATTTGTTCGCAAATCCACCGTTGGAATGGCAGTCGTCCACGACTAGAAATGGTGGTATGATATTCGGTAGCTGGAACGTGACGGCGTGACAGCAGGAAAAGCATGGTTTCGCAGAAACATGCACATAACATCGCCATGCCCCTCCCCTCTATTAGAACTTTGACCATATCACCTTCTTCTCTTCAAGGACAACGCGAAACCAAAAATGTTTGGTCGGCTCCGTCTCCACAGTGTCGCGCCGTCGTTTTCGGCAGATTTAACAAGAGTTAGCGCGAGACTTGCTGCCCCTCGTCCTCCGAAACTCTGCCCCACATTCTGCACTTTCTCTCCATCACGACTCCAACAACCGCGTTATCTACGAACAACAACGACAGCAAAGATGCCTGGCAACTACGAGCTACTGTGCCTCGAAAACCCGCTTCTGGACATCCAGGGTGTTGGGTAAGTCGTATCCCCTCCCCCAAGGCCATCTTGTGTCACAATGCATCACCGTTGTCGTGGAAGAGCAGTGAAGGAAGTGACTATCAGATTACATGGCAGCAACGAAGGACCCCGAAATAAACAAAGCTTTAAAACCAAATCGTCTCTGTTTCCTGATCCCTTTCGGAGAATACAACTTCATCAGCAGCAGCAGCTGCTGCAACTGCAAGCACAAGGAGCTTATGCTGACAGCTCGCAGTGACCAGGCCCTTCTTGACAAGTACGGCCTCAAGGCCAACGATGCCATCCTCGCCGACCCAGAGAAGCACATGGGACTGTACGAGGACCTGATTCAAAATTACAAGGCCGTCCTCATTGCTGGTGGTGCCGCACAGAACACTGCCAGAGGTGCTGCGTACATGCTCGAGCCTAACTCGGTCGTCTACATTGGCTGCATCGGCAAAGACAAGTACGGTGAGACTCTCGAGAAGATCTCCGCCGACGCTGGCGTCAAGACCGAATATCTCTACGACGAGAAGACTCCCACCGGTCGCTGCGGTGTTGTCATTACCGGCCACAACCGCTCGCTGTGCACCGACCTCGCTGCTGCCAACAACTACAAGCTCGAGCACTTGAAGCAGGACCATATTTGGAAGCAGGTTGAGAACGCCAAGGTCTTCTATGTCGGCGGCTTTCACTTGACTGTCTGCGTACCAGCCATTAAGGCGCTTGCTGAGGAGGCTGCATCAAAGAACAAGGTACGGATATGTTCTTAATCTGATTGGCAATAGGTGCTAAATACTGACTGGATCTTAGCAATTCATTCTCAACCTCTCCGCTCCCTTTATCTCACAATTCTTCAAGGACCCTCTTGATGAGGTCCTCCCATACGTCGACATTCTGATCGGCAATGAGACTGAGGCCGCCGCCTTCGCTGAGTCTCACGGCATCGAGACCAAGGACGTCAAAGAGATTGCAAAGAAGATCGCCAACATGCCTAAGAAGAACGCCAACAGGCCAAGGACAGTCGTCTTCACTCAGGGTACCGATCCCACCATCGCCGTCACCGCAAAGGAGGGTGGTGAGCCTGAGGTAAAGGAGGTTGCCGTCCACGCCATCAGCAGCGACAAGATCAACGACACCAACGGTGCTGGTGACGCCTTCGCTGGTGGTTTCGTTGCCGGTATCGTCCAGGGCAAGCCCCTTGAGAAGGCCATCGATATGGGTCAGTGGCTCGCAAAGCTCAGCATCCAGGAGCTCGGTCCCTCGTACCCGCAGCCCAAACAGACTTACAGCAGCTAAGCGTTTTTCACACAATGTGAGCGTGGAAGCTCGTGTATTTCAACAATCTACGAGAGAGAAAAAAAGGCATGTCGCCGTGAGGAATGGTCATGCTTGCCGTCTCCAGAGCCACCGCACGATGCGGCATCTGGATCTCGGTGTCGTCATTGCATCAGGGCAAGGTGTTTATTTGGCGTAGGATAATGGAAAAAGAATACAATTTGGCCTTTCAACAGCCAAAGATAGATACCCTCAGCGGTTAAGCTGCTAGATAACGAGAAAATGAAAGACATATCAGCCAACGAGCGAGAATAGCTGCATTTTCATGGAGACATTATGACTTTGTATACGCGCAGAATGCCTTATAGTCTGAACTCATATATAATACTATAGTCAACAGGCCGTCGATGATCTGCAGAGATGATCCATCTAAGATTCACACGCTAAATATCGAGAAAACAAAACGCCACCCCATGCCTCGTTAGATATACAGTACTAGGACGAAAGTGTGTTCGGGCAAATACAGGCCACCACAAGCGCCTTGGGCGAACAAACTTCTGTCAGGTCACTGTATCACGCGTCCTCACCCTCTTCATCGTCTTCCTCAAGGTCAGTCCGCTCAACAATAAGATTCCCGCTACGCCCGATACGCTGCTTGATGGAACCCCCAGCTTTCAAGTCATAGACTTCTCTCGGCATGGGCGACACGAGCTGGAACTTGTACTCGTGTTCAAAGTCCTTTGGCTCGTCGATCTTATCGTCAAGCTCGTTTGCTGACTGGAGGATATCGTAGCACTCAACGAAAGCGTACAATTCTTCAATGGGCGCGTCTGCTGCGAACTTGCGCACGACGCGTTGAGCGTCGGGCATGCGTAGACTGATTCTCACCACGTCTGTTTCACTTGCTTCGGGTTCAGGACGTATAGATGCCGCACGCCACTTGCGCCATTGTTGTAAATTCTGAGCGTAGCGCTCGAGGGCTTGTTCACGCTCTAAAGCTTCTTTCTCTTCTCTCGCTTTGCGTTCGGCTTCTTCCTTCTTCTTGCGAGCTTTCTCGCGATCGGCAGCGAGTGAGCGCTCGTATGCGCTGTTCTGCTGCTCTCGGATGTTGCGTGTAGCCTGTTGCTCTGCGCGCTGGCTGCGCACGCGGTTCAGAGGCTCCGTATGCTGCTGCATTGCAGTTCGCAGCTTGGCAACGTATTGCTGTGGAGGCATGGGTCCTGTGACTCGCGTTGCGATACCCATGGCGGTCGAAGACACCTGCGGTGTGTGCACGATCAATCCTGTGAACGGGAACTTCGTGCATGATAGCGCCGAGGATACTTGATATGCTTCGGAGTCTTGGACATTGCCTGCCCAGAGAATTATGTTGTTATTAGGGTTTCGTACGAACTCGACGACTTCGGGTGCCAGAAGGGTGTCACGGATGAAAGAAGCTGTCTCATCGTGCTCTGGGCTGATGAGTACGACCATAAGGAATTGGAGGTTCTTCTTCGCCAGGTCGAAGGCTTGAGCATACCCGCTCTCGAAGAATGGCAGGTTATGGCTTCCATACTCCTCTTCAAATTCGCGAATGAACCGAGCGGCCGTATCTCGTGGGTTCAAAGGCCGACGCCCGCTTGCGCTACGTTGCGACGCCGGAGTGTTGATATTGCTGGCTGTGAGCCTTCCCCATGCGCGAGGTAGAAATGGAAATATCCAGCCTAATAACCGGAAGCTCTTTGAAAAGAGCGAGTATACAAGCGAGAAAGGCGCAAAGAAGATTGCGAGGACCAGCGGAACTTGGGTGCTGACCTGGCTCTCTGGTTGCGGGACGACTCTCGGCGCTGGTTCTATCCTGACCCTCCTTCCACTACTTGTTGATGACCGAGGTGTTCCAAAACCGTTCAACAGTGTTTCTTGTCGCCGTGTGTCTCGTGGGGGTTGCTGTGCGGCTGCTACGGCGACGGGATCTTCGGTAGGTTCGCCATCAAAGAAGCGTGTTACGGCAATGTTGACGTTCCACTGTGCTCGCTGCAGGATCGGTATCGCAGCATCGATTGCTTGGTCGGTAACGGCGGTGTATTGTTGAAGTGCCGCTTGTTGCTCTGGTGAGAGCGACCCGATGTCCACGCCATTGTCCGCCATCTTGACTTGCGGACCTTTTATCCTAACCCGAGTTTTGGTTGAAAAGTCACACCAGTGGACTTCAGAGGAGCGATTTCGAGTAAACTGGAAACACGATCGGAAAGGACTGTGACGTGGCAGTATATGGTGGGTGAAAGCGTAGGTTTATACGTTGCCTGTCCTTTCGCGGCGATGATGTACGATGGGGTGGTCGGAGCTTCAGCCCACCAGCTAGCTACGGAACGTAAATGTGAGGCTAATTCTCGGCCCTTGCCACGCGACGTACTGGCAACCCGATAGATTTGCATAGGTACAAATACAAATGCCTAGTTTTTGTACCGTTACTTTCTGGTATTAATCATACCCTAGGCACTTACTATGGATTGAAACCACAATGTTATCATCATCAATTCCGTGTTCCGTGGTTAGGCCTGACTACGTATGGGAAAGTCTGAACCGCCCTGTATGTGCATCCGGATCAAGGAGAAAATATTGACGATACTGTATACATAAACAAAAAACAAATCTGACTGTTGGTCTATTCCAACTACAAGCAAAATCAAACCCAACCTTTCTGACAAATGCTTCATGTAAAGCCGGTTTAATTGCTACCAGAATTTATGGTGGCCATGAAACAGCCACAGCTACACGACATCCCCACTAGAGCACGTACTGATGATGCATCTGCGCACGACATGTGCGTACCACAATGCCTCACTTTTTCAGATTGTCTTTTAGAGGGAAACGATTTACTCACAAGCGTCTATTTTCAAAAGATCGCCCAAAAAGTTGGCTTTGTTGACAGCCGCCTGCATCTTATGAAGGCAGTCATTTGTTCACAATAACAGATGCAATTTATCACGGCAGATGATCACACCTCATGGGATCCAATGATTCGAAAAACTGTTGATTGGTGTAGTACCTCTGTGTTTGCGTTGAGTGTTCGGGCTCTGGTCTTCTTACAGGTAGGTAGACCAAAGGGCGGCCTACCAACGACTCAAATCTCAGAACATATTTTGTGATTGAAAATGATCGTTGCATCTGGAGAGTTTGAGCAAGACTGGATGTTTGTTCTGTATTACTAAGCAAAATTTGTATTTATATGTAAATATCAATTTTCAAATTTTTTGTCAACCACCAATACCTGAATTGCTGGCGTGGCGCAGTGGTAACGCGTCGCACTTGTACTGAGTACAGTCATGCGAAGATCCCTAGTTCAATTCTGGGCGTTAGCAAACTTCATTTTGTTTTTGGCACCTTGATCTACAGGTGTCTTTTTGGTGGTAAGCTCTTTCTAGTGCAGTCGTCAGTATTTTGTACAGAACATTAGGAACATTTTTACCTCTGCATATCAGCCTTGATAACTGACATGCCCTAAAATCTATCCTCTGCGTTATGTGGGGTAGCTGCTTCATGCTTTTTTGACTTTATTCCTCTCTCCTTTCTACTAAACAACTAAGCTGTATTTTACGATCTCGTCAAGGTGACCGGCATGTACCGAGTTGCACATACAGAGAGTATTCTGTAGCTCAGACTAAACGAATTTAGTTCAATCATTCCTCAATTAATGACCGAACTTCAAATGTACGACCAAAAACTAAAGAATATGATATGTTAGTCGTGATTGGAAGAATAAATCAAATCAACCCCTCCACCGAACGACTACTACTCCGGCTCCTAGTAGGCTCCAATTTGGTCCTACTAGCTGCATTCAGCATCACCATAGCCAAAGCATAGTGTGAAGTATATCCCGACAGATTAATTACGGAGATCCGACACATGGATTCAGGCGGTTCCGTACTCAAAGATCGTCGCATTTACTCTTGTCTCGTACACGCGTCTCTATGAAAAGAGGACATGTGTATCCAGCTCGAAATCTGCTGATGGAACAACAGATTGAGCGAGGCAAGAGACCAATTTTTTTAAAACTACAGACGCTTCCTGCGCCGAAAGCTTCTCTTCAGATTCAACAAATCTGACGATGAATACTGTAATAAAAACACAATGGACGCGTACAGCATGAGTACGCAAGGCGCCACACATGAGATGGTTGTTGGCGCCTCGAAGCAAAAGTATTGGTTGGCAGAAAAGACGGAAAGCAAGCGCAGCAGTTCGCACCGAAAGGTTTTTTTCCCTACGGTTATGTCATCACACCCGCTATTCCTGATTCGACACTAGCTTCTTCACTCTTCCGCTGCTATATCGTCTCAACATCGGCCATTTCACACGGCATATTTAGCCATTGCGCCAATCATATGGCTGTGCAGATAGCCGTGCTTGCTAAAATCAACTAGGCGTAAGCCGCAAGTCTAGACGTGTGTACGAATTGCGACATCGCTTGCACCGGTTTGGCATGTTCGATATCGCGCTAGCTTCGAGTGGCATGCCGCGTCTATCCAAGCCGTGCGTGTATAATCAACTGATGTGCAGGAAATTGCCAGGCTGCTTTCCATCCTCTCTTTCCTCTTTCGTTTATCGGTCTTTTCAAGGTTTACTGTACAGTTGGTCGAACCACAAAGTTTTGCATTGGCAATTTGCTCGTCGAGCATGACACCTCATACAGACGATGAAGCCGCGGAGCAAACAGGCTCGCCGCTGGCAACTGGTCTAGACGTAGAGTCGAGCGCAAATTCGGCAGCCCACGAGAAAGATGTGGCCATAGGCCTTGTTGGAGAGCATGCACAGGAAATCGATCCAGAAGTTGAGGCAAGAGTGCTAAGAAAGATCGATTGGTTCTTGATACCCGCCATGATCGTTGGTATTTCTCTACAGTCCCCATCATCCGTAGAAACCGTGAATCGTTTTCAATTGACATGAATCCAGGGTATGGATTGGTGTACTACGACAAAGCCATACTGGGCTCTGCCGTCCTCTTTGGCATGACAAAAGACCTCTCGCTCAGCATCACAGATACCAGCACGCGGCCGCCGACAACCAACACATCGCGCCTATCGTGGGCGACATCACTCTTCTACTTCGGAATGCTAGCGGGTCTGTACCCCATGACGTTTGCCCTCCAGCGTTTCAACCTCGGGCGTATCCTCGGCGGCGTAGTCATGCTCTGGGCCTTGATCTGCATGCTAACCGCAGCCGTAACCACGTACAAAGGGCTGTACGCGCAGCGCTTCTTCCTCGGCTTTGTAGAAAGTATCATCCCGACTGGGTTCATGACGATAATATCTAGCTACTACACCCAAAAAGAACAAGCAATACGACAAAGCTGGTGGTTCAGCTCTACGGGCCTATTCACCATCATCGGCGGCGCACTCAACTACGGCTTTGCACAGATTACAGCCGGAGACTTGAGACGGTGGCAGTATATATACCTCTTGGCGGGATGTCTGACGTTTCTCTTCGGTACATGGTGTTTCATTATCCCTAACTCGTGTGCGTCGGCCTGGTTTCTCTCGCCTGCAGAGCGCATTGTGGCTGTCGAGCGGTTGCGCAAAGGCGCGACTGGCGTACGTTGCCAGAAAATTAAACCTGCTCAGCTCAAAGAAGCAGCACTGGATATCAAACTGTGGCTCGTCTTTATTCTCATGGCTTCGGCATACACAGTCAACGGTGCAGTATCTGGTTTCGGTCCGCTCATTGTAAGTACATTCGGGTGGTCAACACTCGAATCTATCCTCTGGCAATTTCCGCTCGGTGGCTTGTGTCTCATTACCATCTTGCTGTGCGGCTACCTCAGCTCGCGCATTCCGAACATCCGCCTGATTCTGCTCGTGGTAAACTGCCTGCCCGTTATTGCTGGCTGTGCTATGATTTGGAAAGCAAAATGGACGTACCATGCAGCTGCTCCTGTTGCAGGATACTCCATTATCGGCACTTTTGGCGCAGTCGTTAGTCAGACTATTGTCATCGGCATGTCTAACGTAGCGGGAGCGACGAAAAAGAGTGCCATGGCGGCCGCCATCTTTGTGGCGTACTGTGTGGGAAACATCGTTGGACCGCAATTGATTGACAGCCGAGAGAAGGCAGCGCACTATCCGAAGCTGTGGACAGGGTTGATTATTTGGTATGTTCACCAATCAGTACCGCCCTCTCTTTTGTCCCACATCCAACACCGCTTTCTTTACTGAGTTTGATTGATGTGAAAACCAAAACGCTGACGAGGCACATAGCTACTGCATCACCATCGCTGCAGCCGTAGCACTCTACCTCGTTCTTCGACACGAGAACAAGAAGAGAGACGGTATTCCTATTAACGAAGAAGAGCGTGATAAGCTGGCGTTCATGGACTTGACTGATAAAGAGAACCCGTACTTTCGATATGTCTTATAGTTGGGGTGCGGGAGATGTTGCGGACATCAAAAAGTGTGACGGAGAAAAAGTCGAAGTTGTAGTAGCATCGCAACAATCCATCGTCTTGTTGCTATGACGGCACGAAATAGAGAGATGAGATGAACATAGAAATATGTGTGTGTGCAATTTTCGTAGTGACATTGTCGTCTATAGTCGCGAAGCCAAATGAGCAGAGACCAAAACAACTGACTGCCGACTACAATCCAAGACCTGCTCAAATACACAATATAGCACAGTCTACTCACGTACAACAACGCTAATAACAACGAGGATACGCACTTTCCATTTGCGTATCCAATCCGTGTGCTTCCCTTCTGTAAAGCCCCAGAGGCATATAACAATGCTCGCTTTAATGAGAAGGAATAGGATAATAACAGGACGCCCAGAGTCGGAAACAAAGAAAATACACAACGCCTATAGTTTCAAACTCCAGAAAGCCATCTGACTCCACAGATAGGCTCGCTTCGCTATATGCGCCCAGAAGCTCCGATATACAGCCGTCACCGGTTGGCTGACTGTTGGTCCTGACAAAAAAGAAAGATGAATGATAGGGTATAGTTGTAACGGGGAGGAATGCGGACAGGGCGTCTTGATGATAAGAGATATAACAAAAGGAAAAGGTTGTCGGTGTTGTGCAGTCATGCATTAGCGAGATGATCGAGGCTGAGGTCGAACGCCCGCTTCAGTCGCACTGCGTACTCTGATTGTGGGTGGTCGGATCTGCGGTGTATCGGCCATGGCAGCATCGTAGCTGGGGACGGGTGGAGTAGTTGCCCTTTGTTGTTGCTGGTTCTGCATGAGTGGTGCTCGCTCGTCCCAATAGTTGTTCTGGTGGCTAGCTGTGTGTCGCAGACTAGGGGAGCCGACAGGACTGCTGTATTCAGGAGGAAGCTCGCCGGGTTGCAAAAGAGTTAGACCTTGGTTGGCTGGGATAGTTGTTCGAGGATCTTCGCTGGTACCTTCGCCGGCATCATCATTCGAGTCTACGAGGCTAAGTGCTGCCAAAGAGATGTCTGTCGGGCTACGCTGAGGTCCTGGGCTTGTGGGTACTTGTCTTCCAAGACGCATTTGTTGGCTGCTAGCCCGTGCATGAGCATAGCCTGCTTGGATGTAACTGCCGGCCATTCCTTCTCTTACGCCTTCGCGCCCAGAATCCAGAAGAATCGACCCTTGCTCGCTTCCGTATGGTGGTGGTGGGGCGAGGCTTCCGGTTTGTGGTGCCAAACCCCACTTCTTAACATTGGCCTCAATGAATACAAAGCCCATCTGTCCAAAGTTGACGTGCACCTGGCATGGTCCATTCGCGCCGACGGTGGGGAAGAAGTTCTGAGTCTTCAGGCCGTGTGCAACATCATCAAGCTTCTTTCCATTGCGTGTAAAGAAGACGGTTCCAGTTCGAGGTCGATATCCAACACCAATGACATCTCCTTGAACGTAGGCGGGGCCGTATGCAGAAGGTTGAAAGGGCTGGTTGTATCGGCGGTTTCCGTTGGACATGTACGATATGGACGACTTGTGGTAACCTGAGAGGTGTTAGAATGCGAAGTAAAAGGCAGAAGCATCGCGTTAGGCGTACCTGGTAGCCTGAACAGGGGATACGGTTTGGTTGTCACGCCGATTGCTATGCTCGTGTTTTCGGGCTTCTCATAAATTTTGGCTTCCCAGTAGTAGACTTCGTTTTGCTTGGGTATCGGGAGGTTGCTCTGGACACTGCATTCGGAGTCGAAGAATTCGATTTCGGTCCGGCCTTCTACAAAACAGTTTGCAATTTCCAGTTCAGGCTCAAATTCCCAGGCAGATACACCCTTCTCTTGGATAGCGAGGAATTGCGATAGGGATATGTCGGTCTGAACGGATTCGGGAGGGTTTGCTTGCACAAAGGCTGTGGAAGGTTAGTGCCTGTATGTCGCTTTGAAGTGCATGGCATACCTTTTGCTCTCAGGTACTCTGTTCGCTGCAGGTCGTCCATAGTCTCGAGCGCCTCGGCCTCTTCCTTGGCAAATTGCTGCTCGTCATCATATTCGCCAGGCCGCGTTATCCGGTCGAGGAAGATGCGGCCCGTGTTGGTATAGCGGAAGTAGTAAACAATGGCGGCGATAATGAGGCATATTCCGGCAGCGCCTAGGACCGAGAAGATGCCAATCATGATGCCCTTTGCCGTAGAGCCGAGGTTGTTCTGGTACGTGGAAGCGTGCGCGACATTATGCTGTGCGTGGTGTTGGGCAAAGGCTGTCGGGAGAGTGTCGCCGGGGTAGTACGACTTGTGCAGCGTCGTTATCGCCGGCGAGCCCGGCTGGAGGGGCTCTTGGGGCAGCATTACAAGGGGCTATGTCGACAACAACGTAAGGCAGGGGGACAGCGGAAGGCGGGCGACGCAATCCAGGCCGTGGTGAGGAGCGCAACAGCGCTGCTAGGACGAGTGCGAGGGATGCCGGCGTTCGCGGTGTCGATGGCGCAGTGGGGGCCGGGACCAGCTCGGTGACGTGCGGCGACACAGGCGCGGTGCTGGGGACGATGGCGACGACGGCGACGGCGGTGGTGGTGAGATGGGGTGGTTGCAGTGCAAGTGTCGTGAAAGAGGGACAAGGAAAGGCGTCGAAGCGGGATGGGATGGCGTTGGTCCGTCGGGCGGCGGCAGTGGTGAGATGTGCGTGAGACGTCAAGTGCCTGACGCAGCTCAGCTTGGCTTGGACTTGCGTTGCGTTGCCACCTCCTCCGCTGCCTGCACACGACACACGCACCCCCGGGCCTCTCCTCTGCCGATCTAGCCGTCACGCCTTCGCCTCGACACTGATGCCAATATGCGCCATCAAAACACGACCTGCATCGCGCAGGCCCAACGGCGTCGCCCTAGCTCGCCAACCCGCGGTACCATGGCGGCGCCGTCGAGGCCTAGACATTCACACCACCACCACCACCGCCGCCTTGCATGGCCACGACACAATGCTTTGCATGCCGCTTGCCCGCCCTGGGTTGCCGTCCTGCAATGCATGTCAGGTCACGTGAATGTGCCATCAACAGCATCGTCTTGGCGGCGCATTTGAATCCATGTACCATACATAAAGCACTACAGTATATCCATTGTTGGCTCCGTGGGAAGAGAAAAGCAAGCTGGTATCCGCCCTAGGGTTTCAAGAGAAGGCACATGCTAAAATTGGGGTGCAGCTGTAGGCGCAGCCGGTACACGGTTCGTGAAGCACCCAGTCCACCACTCATCGCTCGACGTCATGCATTCGTGAAACATTGACATTGCGGAGCCGCCTACAAAGGCGCTTCAGCGTCCCAAACCGCCATGCCTGCATCCCCTTTCAGTGTTTGTGCGCGACTCCAGTCTTCTCTGTGCCATCGCTGCGCAGCGTCCACCCCGCCATTGAGTCGCATTGGGTGTGCCTGGACGGTAACATCAGCCTTGCAAGGCTTGATCTGCCCACCCATTGACGTCAATTATAATCACACCTGATGATGTCAGACTGCCTTTGCGTCTCAACCACATCTGCTCTCCGCGCTGCTACAGACGGTCCAATGCATACCGACAGTGACATGTCGTCACTCATTTAGGGGCGCAGCTCTTCATTCAACCATGATGCTTCCGGGCTGAGCCGGCCGAGGCAACAGATGAGACGTTTGAAGATGCCATGGTGACCCCGGTGTTCAAGAAGAAGAAAAATGAGCGAAACCAGATACAAGCGATGCGACGAATAATGAGGCTTCTTGCTCAGCAATCGAGTAAGGACATCAATAGGGAGGTGGGTAGACCAGCAAGTGACCCAATCACGTATTTGCCTTGAGGCACTACACCAGCTACTGGTCCAGCACCAATTTATCACTGATAGAACTATGACCGAGTCCACAGCACGCTACGTGCCAATTCTGTAGACAGTAATTACGGCCAAATTCGCCTCAAATTTACCCAGGGTTGCATACTGCCGATGTGTCTTCTGGTTGATAGTGACGTGAAGCTGATATCCGCTATTTGCGGCAGGGAATAGTCCAGTCTATAAAAGCCATATCAACATATCGCTACGAACACACCTTTCTCCTGGAGCCTTCTTAGTTCCATGGAACGCAGGGAAACTTGCAGTATATTGACAAAAACAACATCAACTTGTCCTCGCTGATTTAACGTGTCGCTCATGTGAAAGACCTTAGTATCGGCATGCGACGTGAACATCATCTCTTGGTTGAGGTAATACATGCTCGGAGTGGTTATAGTTTGAAACGCGACAATCAGTACATGCTTGTTTCAACATGCTCTGGCATACCTTCCCACTTCCTCCCATACTGTTGAAAAACGACAAGGGACCTGCAGCATAATGAGTATGGTCGAAGGCAAGTTGCAACTCATGTGCGCAGGCCCAGGTAGCGGAAACAGTGCGTCACGTGAAAGTCCAGCACATGCCAAACCAGCACGCCTAGAATATGCACTAGGCATCTCACCGAAGGGCTGCTGGGCGAGCGCAAAATGCGTGCAGTCGAGTACAACCATGCAACGCGCCCAGCTAGCTGTGCAACGTGCGGGCTGTCGCAGGCGCCGCCTCCACGTCCGATACCACCACGGCCATGTGAATGCGATAGCGATGCCGGCGCGCAACGACAGCTGCTTGTGCCCTAGGACCATGGACAGCGCATGCAGGAGTTGGCGACGATGCGGCACGAGTCTCGCAGTTAGCTCGTTGTTGCCCTCTTCAAGTGACCCGGCCAGAGTTGGGAGGTCGCAGATAGGCGGGTCGGCAGCAGACGCGCCCTCACAAAACTTTTGAACCGCCTTTTGCCCCCCTTATACCGCCGCTGCCAGCATCTCTCACCCACCACCCCCTCCCAAACCTGCCAAGGCTTTCTTTGCATGTGTCTTCGATTAAGTTGCTCTGCAGCTCCGTCCCTTATCCTCGACCATCGAAGCACTCGATTGGTCGCACACTGAAGACCCGCAAGCACGTTTCCGCTGCGCCCCGCGCATCATCACTAGCAAACTTATTGCGGCACACCGAATTTATCACGGCAGACTGCAACAACGTCCGTGGGCTTTGACAAGAAGAAAAATGCAAATTGTCCTGTGAAACGTTCCATCTTCGCCAAAGGTTTGTAGGTGGACACTGCCCCTCCATCATTCGTTCACTGGCCTTCCCCACTAAAGCTAACCATGAAGCATGCCAGCAGACCAAGCTTAAGCCTCCAGGGCCCTACTCTTTTTTTTCTCCTACCGTGTCTCGCAGTTACAGTTCGGTTTTACTACTACCAACCCACCCCGGGCTTGCTAGTCGACGCTCCCGCATCTTTTCCTTGCACGGCGAAGCAAACCACCTTCCGCCATGGCCTGGCAACCGCAACAAGAGCCTCTACGGCAACTGGTCCAGTGTTTGAGCGACTCCCTGAGTGGAAGTGACGCAAATGCGCGAAAGAATGCCGGAGAGGTTAATATACCCCACCAAAGATGCTGGGTGTTTGCATGGTGCTGACCTCGACGCAGATGCTCAAATCGGCGCAAACATCGCCTGACATCGACAAGTACCTAGCCTACGTATTCTCAGACAACCAGCCTCCGTCCGGTGTCAACATGGACGCTGCGCAATATTTCCAGGCGCGAGCTGCGG
This sequence comes from Curvularia eragrostidis, assembly GCA_020744315.1. Classification (NCBI taxonomy): domain Eukaryota; kingdom Fungi; phylum Ascomycota; class Dothideomycetes; order Pleosporales; family Pleosporaceae; genus Curvularia; species Curvularia eragrostidis. The sequence goes on along the minus strand of JAIRCK010000146.1, from coordinate 15,399 downwards.
CAGCTGTCATGCTCAAGAACGATGTCAGGACGACCTACAAATCCATGCCCGACTCAACCAAAGACTACATACGTTCGGTAATCCTTGTCGGTCTTCAAGACTCGACATCGCAAATACGGGGCTATGCAGGGAACGTCATTACGGAAATTGTGCGCCAGGGAGGTATCATGGCATGGCCTCAAATCCTTTCAGAGCTCATCGGTATGGTCAGCAACACCGACGGCAATGTCTCAACACAGGCGCAAGAAGGTGCCATGAACGCGTTGCTGAAGATTTGCGAGGACAACAGGAAGGCCCTCGACAAGCAATACCAGGGGCAGAAGCCTCTCGATTTTATTTTCCCAAAGCTCCTCGAACTGACCACGAGCTCCCAGCCTCGGGTGCGCGCTGATGCATTGGCTGCGATCAATGTGTTTGTTCCTGAAAAGCCACCGGCCGTCGTCTCTCACATCGATACGCTGCTGCAGCAACTGTTCCAATTGGCCGGCGATTCCAGTGAAGATGTGCGCAAGCACGTATGCAGGACTTTTGTGCACATTGCCGACATTGCCCCTCAGAAGATAACGCCACACATGGACGGTCTTGTTGAGTTTATGGTTACGCAGCAGTGCACGCCCAACAACCCAGACTTGGCCCTGGATGCGGCCGAGTTTTGGCTGTGCGCTAGCGAAGACGAGAAAATGCGTGATCATCTTGGCCCATATCTGGCCAAGATAGTGCCGGTGCTGCTTGCGAGCATGGTATATAGTGAAGATGATATCATGCGTCTCGAAGGCGAAGAGGAAGATTATGAGGTCGAAGACCGGGAACAGGATATCAAGCCGACTTTTGCATCAAGTAAAGCTGGAAGACTCACCACCAACGCCAACGGCGAGACCGTTTCTGCCGCCAACGGAGCACCGGGCGCCTCAGCCGATGATGATGATGACGACCTTAGCGATGGTGAAATCGATGATTTCGATGATGATGATGATGATGAGTTTGGAGACCCAGAGGAGCAGTGGAACCTTCGAAAATGCTCTGCTGCTGCGCTCGACGTCCTCGCATCCGTGTTCCACGAAGCCGTCTTCCAGGCAACGCTTCCTTATCTGACAGATAATCTTAATCATGCTGAGTGGCCCCACCGCGAATCGGCGGTTCTTGCCCTTGGCGCTATTGCGGATGGTTGCATGTCGGTGGTTGAACCGCATCTTCCTATGCTCACCCCATTTCTGATCACGCTGCTACAAGACCCCAAGCCTGTTGTTCGCCAGATCACATGTTGGACACTCGGCCGTTACTCGGGATGGGCTTCCCATCTCGATGCGGCTGGCAAGAAGCAGTTCTTCGAGCCGGTCATGGAAGGCATCTTGATGAAAATGCTTGACAGGAACAAGCGTGTACAAGAAGCCGCGGCGTCTGCCTTTGCCAACTTGGAAGAGAAGGCAAACACTGAGCTTACACCATACTGCACTGTCATTGTGCGCCAGTTCGTCCAATGCTTTTCCATGTATAAGGACAGAAACATGTTCATCCTCTACGACTGTGTTCAGACGCTGGCCGAGCACGTTGGACCTGAATTGTCCAAAGACGAGCTTGTTCAGACACTGATGCCTGCTCTCATCCAACGCTGGAACAAGGTGTCTGATCACTCCAGAGAGATGTTCCCATTGCTTGAATGTCTGTCATATGTTGCCACCGCCCTCGGGCCCAAGTTTGCTCCCTATGCAGCTGGCATATTCGCCCGGTGCATCAAGATTATCCACCGTAACCTCGAAGAAGGTGTCATGGCATCTGAGATTAACGGTTTCGAGCCTCCGGACAAAGATTTCCTGGTGACCAGCCTTGACTTGCTCAGCGCCATTATCCAAGCTCTGAACCTGCAGGACAGCGCGACATTAGTTTCACAAGCACCCACCTTCTTCCAGTTACTGGCTGTCTGTATGCGGGACCCCAACAACGATGTACGACAGTCAGCCTACGCTCTGCTCGGAGACTGCGCCATCTACGTCTTCCAACAGCTTCAGCCTTGCCTACCTGACATCCTGAACATCCTCATCCCACAGCTCGACTTTGACCAAGTGAGCCCTGATGGGCTTGACACGGGCTATTCAGTCATTAACAATGCCTGTTGGTCCGTGGGCGAGATTGCCATGTGTCACAAGGAAGGCATGCAGCCCTATGTCGAGAAGCTGCTCCAGAAACTTGGCACTATCCTGTTTGACCAACGGGTTCCCGAGTCGCTGAACGAGAACGCAGCGATCGCCCTGGGTCGGCTAGGTCTTGGATGCGCTCCTTCATTGGCGGTCCATCTAGCCCAAATTGCTCCAGCTTTTATCCGCGCTATCAAGAAGGTCCAATGGACAGACGAAAAGTGCCACGCTCTGACTGGCTTCATGCTTATTGTGCTGGCCAACCCTGGTGCCATGGAGCAATCTCTACTCGAGTTTTTCAGCGACATGTCCATGGCCGACAGCAACGTTGTTCGAGGCCCGGCGGGAAGGCAGGTCCAAGAGACTTTCCAAAAGGTGAGGAAGATTTTTTTTTCTGTTCATATCATTATTGGTAAAATTGTCTGCAACATACTAACACGTCGGTACTAGGTCATCCAGCAGTACAAGAGCATGATTTCAGACTTTGACGCTTTCCTCGGTGGGCTTCCTGCAGAGCAACAAGCTCGTTTCCGGGAGCTGTACAATGTCTAGGCATAGTACTTTTTTTTTCTTCTCTTCGCTTTCTCTTCCATCATTGTTTCTTTCATGTGATATAGCGGGCGTTTGAATAAGGAAAGTGTGGGGGAGTAGGGGGCTAGAGGGAAAGAGAAAGGGGGAACATGACAAAACCAAAAAAAGAGACATAGATTGTGTGTATGAGTGAGAGAGAGACAGAAATACCAAAAAGGGAAAGTTCTTTTTGTGAGTTTGGCTGGCTCCCTTCCCCACGGAAAGTTAAGAGAAACGAAACGAATTATCAATGAAAGCATTTTACGGCAGATTGGGGGAACAAAGAGGGGGAGTGGGGCAAAGGGTTCTTCTCATGGCATATATAGACGGCTGCTTCTTCTTCTTTTTTATCTTGTTTGTGCTTCTTTCTTTCAACATCTTTCTTGCGTGGCGAAGCGAATTGTCCTTTTTTTTTGATATTTCCTGGAGAAGTTTTTCTAGCTTGGGGGCTTTAACGAGGTGCGAGGACACACGACATTGTTTTAGGTCATGCTGCGTATATGTGTGTGTCTGCGTATGTGTGTATGTGTCAAGTAGTTATATAGTATAGTAGATAGCTTAGCTTAGCTCTTTTTGTGTGTGTTCTTCTTGTTTGTTCTGCAGGGGGAGAAAAGAGTGTGTGCGTGAGTGAGAGTGAGAGAATGAGAGAAAGTGCAAGTGTGAGGAAGAGAATTCAACATGGAAAACTTTTGTGGTTGGTATCACGTTGGTGCGGGGAATGAAAAGGTATATATAAATCAATACATGATGTCCCTAAAGTCTATCTGGATGGTTCTTGCTCAGAGATTGAGTGCGATGGTGAATGCTGGGTTCGTGATAACATGAGTGTTTCTCTAGTTCTATGCGTTCTGTCGAATCTTTGCTTTGCACATGTGTATATTGATATGTATGTGTTTAGTTTTGTTTGTTCTTCCGAGGGGAATATTATTCATGCTACTAGGTATATTAATATTATCTTTTCTGCACTCCGGCTCTGTCACACCAATGCATTTGTAACTGGTTCATTATGATTTTGTCTGTTGCCAATACACAGTGAATAGGTGCAGGGTGAAGTAAAGTGTGAATTTCTTCTGTTTTGTTGTATTTGATACAGAGGAGGATAGGTAGATGAATATTTATAGTCACGGCATCTATACATGCTCTTGTCCTTTGGTCTTGTCTAGTGATATGGCGTTCCTTTTGTTCTTTTTCTCAGATACAGGAAAGACAGGCTGATTTTAATGATGGGCCATGTGTTTTGTTGTCCTTTTTTGTATAATTCTTTTTGTAGATAGCAAACTATGGCTGTTCACATAAAGTAGGTAGAGCGACGTTGTACATGGGATATGACAGTGCTCTAGAACAAAACGAAAATCTGACTGTGTGCTGGCAAAGGAAAGTCGGCGGTGATGGTCACCGTCGTGTTATTTGTGATTGGCCTAGACCAAATGCCCCATTACTCGTTGCCATTACTCGCACGCGTTGTGATTTGTCTGTTTAATGAGGCGGGAAACCCGTCGGCGTTTTTTTGACACTTGTCCTTTTTTGTCTGCATCTTCACGTAGAGTACTGTCCAAGCAGCACCTTTGTGATAGGCTCTCTACTATTTCCCTTTTCTCTATCCTAATTTCCTCGTCTTTTATGCTTCCGACATCAAACCAATGGTACCATAGGCATACAGTTTCATGTATACGTATGATGAGGTGTACAAAGGCCATTGCACGTGCAAATGACATAAGACAGACGTATAAGCTGACGGGATGAACGCATGATGTAACAAGGTGGCACCACATTCTCGGTCAGGAAGGAAACTTTTCATGTTAGAGAAGGGGCTAGGGCTAGACCCACATAGAGACGGTACAAGACAAACAGAGATACACATATATGGCATGTACAGGGGGACCGTATTTTCACCTAGCTCGTAGGCTCCGAGGACTCAGTGTAGAGTAGAGTTTGAGCAGTTGAGCGGTTGTACGTGACCCCCTGCATGCAATTTCGCCTCTTTGCACAAGAGTTATGCATATCTAGTACTATAATGCTCTATGCTCCTTGTGCAAGAGGGTAGTCAGGGGGTAAGTTTTGAAATTTTTTTTTTCGCGTCCTGGATAGGGTACATGCAAGCGCAGGGGGAAAGAGAGTGAGATGAATGTGAGAGAAACACGTGCCTCTACACACATAGATACAGATATACACCTACCCCGAAAAAAAAAAGACCGAACGTTCGGCGAAGACCGAGGGGTTTGGAAGAAGCGAGAAAACGCTATGATGGCGGGTGTCATGCGCGCACATGGCAATCACCATGGGCGTTTTGACATGGGAAATCTCTGTACATCGTGACTCGGCCTTGACACGACTCAGGGTCCTGGTGTCGATCTTGTGGGGAGGGGACCAGCAACTATTGAGATGTGTCGATGATTTCTCGAAACGAGTCAATGGCCGGTCCGAACGTTTCATGGTACGAGTTTCCTAGTTTCGTTAGCCATGTAGGAGCGTGAGGACCACGGAGTACCGTTTGTTTATGCAAAAACGGTGGGAGTAGATGGGGAGAAGAAGGAGTTTTTTTTTAACCCCATTTTATTGATTTATTTTTATTTTTGGTCTTTACATCCCATATTCTACTTTTGGATGGGGAGAGGAGTTGCGAGTGCTTCTATCGGCCGGTCCGCATGGAAGCCGAATGCTGTGCAACGATATATTGGCAATATCAGCAAAGTGAGTTTCTGAGTGAGACTATGGCGGATATGATGTAGGCGGATGCAGCAGATGCAGCAGATGCAGCAAAGGCGTATCATTCGGGCAGAGATGCTAGTTAGTCGGAGTAGACATTGTGCACACGATTGGCGGGGATGGGGCAGAGGACATGTAGTGCTGGTATCGCCCGGCACACTGGTTGGTACCGCTTGATCCCGGGCCAATGGTATGGCAGACAACTAAGCCTTTCATAGCCATGTGCCGAGGGGTGGAGAGGGGTGCTTTGCATGGTGATGCAGGTAGAAAGTGGCTTACAGGTAGGATCGAGAAATGTAATGCAGACTGGGATTTGGATGGATAAACAGGGTCTTGGTAGGAGCTTGGCTAGTATGTCTTTGTCTGGTCACACGAGGAGATGGCTTGCCCCGACGTCATCATGGATATGTATAGAAGTTTTCAATTACCTGTTGCAGCCAGTCGATCTGCCTGAAGCGCAACCAGCCACTTGGCATAACCTTAATGTGCCGGCAGGTGCCATTGGGGGAGAGGGAAGGTAGGATGAAAAAAAAGTCGAAGCTTTGATCGGAGGTCTAGTTTGCAGGACCCCAGAGACGGCATTGACAGGCCGAGGTGACTTGTTGGCAGCAAAGTTGTTAGGGTAAAGAGAGGTTAATGCTAAGAATAGCACTCTGGGAACGAGGCTAACCAGGTTAGGAGCCGAGGCCATTTGTGGCACTGAGCGGGCCTAGCCCAAGATGGACATGCCGTATTGTCGCTTGGAACTGGATTTATGGAGGCTCCGCAGAGCACGAGAGAACAGGAAAAGGTACAATCGGTGTGGGCAGGCGCTACGGTGCTAGTTGCCGTGCATTGGAGCTCGTATCTGGCAGCTTGCAGCTCGCGATGGACGGGCAGGCGGTCAGGTTTCAGCGGCAGCGCAGGAACCAAGGCGAGCATAGCCACGCCTTGGCGCTAGCGGCGGCGACAGCATGCCCAACGGGCGCGCTCAGCAGCATGTTTGGTGGCCATTTTGAGCGGCCGTTGCTGAGACATGGCAGAGTAGTATCTGATCAGGCGCCACGGCAGACGGGCTCGCGTAACTAATGTACAGTAGTCGCAGTAGGGCAGACCCTCTGCTGCTGAGTCATCAGCCCAGCGAGTGGGAGCGCGTGAGAGGGTGGTATTGTGGTGTGGCGGGTGAGACTTGGTCCCTGGCCGACGCGCACCAGAATAGAGCCGCTACGCCGGCGGGCTGCCACGACTCGGTGCCGCGCTCAGCAGACGCAAATAGCGACGGGCGTAGAACGAGCCAGCGTAGTATCGATAGACGATAGCAAAAAAAAGTGAGGCCAGCACGGAGGCCATGATGCGCTGACGGTGAACGGGCGCAGCGGACGGAACGGGCAGAACGCAGAGAGCGGAGGGAGGATTGAGAGGGCAGACAGGCGCACTGTGGGTTTAGGTAGCGTGCCGTCATCATCGCTGTCGTCTGATGGCATGTGACGCACGAGGAGCTATTTTTGACCTTGAGATATTGGGCGGCCCCGGCTCGCGCAGTGTTGTGGTCGCGAGTTGCAGCGGCTGGCGGTGGGCTGTGTAGGTAGTAGTAGTGGTGGTGGTGGTAGTGGTAGTAGCAGTAGCAGTCATAGTGGCAGCAGTATGTATGTAGAGTATGCAGGTTCGAGGGCGCCGTGCAGCATGTAGCATGTACGTACATACGTACGTAGGCAGACTCGAGAGAGGCCCTCAGACAGGCCCTCAGACAGGCAGGCCGGGCGGCGGGCAGGGAGCCAGCAGGCTGCACGCAGGCTGCACGAGTAAAAAAAATTAGCAGCGCGCGCCCCGAAGCTGACCCGGGGCCCATGGAGGACGGGCTGGAGCTACCGGTTGCAGGATAGGCCAACACGCTATCCGCCTGCTACTGGTCGATCCTGCTCCACGCACGGCCCGCCAGGCTGTTGGTTGTCGCTCGCTCGTCGGACCTCCATGGCCGTTTTTTTCACGCCTCCTGCGCTGCGCTCCAACGTCTCTGTCCCAGCCGGATCCGACCAGGGGCCTGCCACCCCCAGCTGACAGCCAACTCGTGCCCACGCCCACGCCCACGTCCATGCATGCACTCTGGTCTCGCCGCGCGCAGGGGCGCCCTCTCGCTCACCACGGCCGTGACTTCACCAGGGTCACCACCACGGTCGTGAACAATGCAGCGCCATTCACCCGCCAATTCACCCATCCGTCGGCGTACATAGTACATGCTCTGCATGCTCGCAGCCTGCCCTGGCCGCGCTGCCCAGCCGGCCGGCCTACGCTGTACATACATACATACACCCATACTACATTACATACATACATACATACTACTACTACGCACTACACGCTACATAGTCCTACTCACCCTACCATAGCATACATACACACCCCACGGGCAAGGCAGCGCCCGCCACCACTCGCCCTCGCATGGCTCGTATGCCATCAGCCAAGCCATGACGGCGCCTGTGAGGTCGCCCGAACGCCTCGCTGCTCACGACGGCGAGCGGCGTGCTCGTGGCCACTGCAGCAGAAGCTTAATCCCCACGGGAGTTACACCGGGCCCATGTCATACGAGCAGGAGCCAGCAGGAGCCAGCAGCAGCCCAGCAGCCCAGCAGCCCAGCAGCCCGCCGGTCCCATCAGCGTGAATCAATCAAGCCAGCAACTGTAGCTCCCGCAAGCTTCGCTGTAGTCCCTGCTAGCCGCTCCTCGCTCGCACTCGGCTGCTACCACCCAAGCGTCCCCTCCCCTCCCCTCCGCCGTCCGTGGCGTCACCGTCACTGCTATTTGCGTGGGCGCTATGCCGCTGCTAATCCTCCTTGGCCCCGTTTCCGCATCTTTGTCGTTGGCTCCCGAGCACAAGTCACCCTGCGCTTTTGCTCACATATCACCCAAGTCCACCTCCAGCCTGGCGAGCCTCTAGTCTCGTGGCCTTGTCCGCATCCTGCATGGTCGCAGTGCAGGGGGCAGCCTGCAGACAAGCTTGACCCCATCCGCTGTCATCTCGTCCTGTCGTACCCTCGTTGCCTGTCCGCCGGAGGTATTGCTGCCTCTGCGCCAATATCTTGACCAGCCCTAAAGCTATCTAAGCTTATCCATCCTATCTGCACTCTGCACCCTGCACTATATATCACCACCAGCCCATCCTCCACCACCCTGCCAAAATCTACACACGCACACCCTGTCCAATTTACTCACCGGTTTCGACCCCATTACCCTCGCTTTTACAAACTTGCGCGCCACTGCCACTGCCACTGATCCTGTTTGGACTCTCTCCACTCCACCTCCTCTCGCTACTTTCCCCCCGCCCACTGTTGCTGCGCTATACTACCCATCGCTTGCCTGCCAACAGCTTACGCACCCGACGTTTGCAGTGCCCCCTCTGAACCTCCTTCACTGGACAATTCCAACAAACTTCCACCCTCTCACCCTCTCACCAAACAAAAACAACATGGCCGGTCCCGGTGGTGGTCCTTCAAGGCGCAGCCATACCAAATCTCGAAAGGGATGCAAGACGTGCAAGAGGAGGCATATTCGCTGTGATGAAACATTCCCGCAATGGTAACTACCACCAAGTCCCTTTCTTCTTGCCCCTCCCCAAACTAACAACTTACTCAGCCGCAACTGCACCAAGCACCAGGTTCGCTGCGACTACATGGACAGTCCTAGTGCCATGATGCCAGAATCGCCTCAATCTCCCCAGCAGCCCAACTTGCTCTGGACACCCGAGATCGAGGCCACCATTGACCTCTGGAGACAGACGGGCGAGTTCCCCTTCCCAGAGCTCAGGGTGTACCCTCAGCCGCAATGGCGTGCTTTGACGACGGTTGACCTCCGTCTCATACACCACCTGTCTTCCATCTCCAACGAGATGTTCAGAAACAGAACCTCAAAATCCACTCTTTGGACAGACATGATGCCCAAGTACGCATTCAATCCCCTCGTTTCCACTCTTGCTTGTCTTCAGAGCAACACTAACACTTGCAGATTTTTGAGCATTGCCGCCTCCCATCCATTCGTTATGCACAGCATCCTTGCCTTCTCTGCCTCGCATCTGGCCTGGATCTCACAATCGACCGAAACACGCAATCTTGCCTTTCACCACGCCAGTCTGGCCCTCAAGGGCTTGCACGACGGAATCACCAATTTTACTAAGCACAACTCAGACGCAGTTCTTGCGTCTTCTCTTCTACTCGCATGGCAGGCCACAGACTGGTGAGCATAGCCCTTCGAACCCCACTTTTGCTTTTTTTCCCACACAGCTAACCCATGGCGCGTAGGCGAGGCTGGGCTTCACTAGTTACTGGTACAAAAACAGTAGGTTGGCTGGAAACATGTGTGCCAGTGCACAAGCTAACTGTACTGCAGGTCATTCAGTCCATGCAGCCCTGGAGGCACGAGTCTCTCTTTGCCGACTACATTGCAGAGCACACCCCAATGCCTGACCGACATTTCATGAACCCCATCAGCACGCCCATATCGCCAGAAGCACGCAGAGAACAAATGAACACCCTCGTCGACATCCATGCCTCGTTGCAGCGACTGCAACCCTACTTGGTTCGCAATGAACAGGAGTCCAAGTGGGTCGACCAGCTCAAAGGCTACCTTGACCGTTTAAGGTCGTCGAGTCAAGCACAGAGCCCGGAAGAGCAGTTCAACCAACTCTATGCCCTCCGCAAGTGGCTGTTCTGGGTGCCCATTTCCCTTTTGGCCGCTAAGCGGGGAGACATCATTGTTCTGGTTATTCTGGCACACTTCTACGCTACCGCCCTCGCCTTGGAACCAATGTTTCCCGACGTGGCGTCCGTCTTTGTCGCAGACCTGTCACTTCGGCCGTTGGAAGAGATCACGCAGCTAGTGCAAGGGTTCCAGGACGCACGGTACGATGCACACGTACAGACCATGGCGTGCTTGGTACGATTCCCAATGGACATGGCAGCGTCATACAAGGCCAGGCGAGAATGGACAAGGCAGCAAAGCATGGCCATGACGCCAATGCAGCAGCAATCGACATACGCGCTCGAGTCGATTAACCAAGATCTCGAGAACCACATTGCGCAGTACAGCTATGGCCAAAGTCTTTCTCCTGCATTCGCACCGTCACCGCTCACGTTTCTTCCTGCCGGTATGCCTTCTGCGCCAACATCACCCTATCTCGAGGTCCCTCGCTCGTCGGCTGTGGATGCATATGGGACGCCTAGCAGCAGCTATGCACCGCCCACCAATTACGCATCTCCCCTCGGTTCACCGGTAGCGCTTCTGCCGCCTTATTCAGCCCCGCAAGAGCATGCAATCACGTTCGGCATGCAATCGGGTTATCCCAGCGGGTTCGTGGCTACACCTATCTGGACGTGAACGAAAGGCAAGGCTGAACGATCCCCCAGGAACCCAATGAGTGCCACTCCACTCCAGGTTACGGACCCTGGAGCGCATTATCACCTTGCTTCGCCGAACTCAGAAGCCGCGCAGGACCAGACGCCGACTGCGGGGTATGCGCCAGGCCAGTACAGATACAGCCAGGCCTGAGCACCGTCATTTCCCAGGACCAGAAATCGCACCGATGGGATGAAACACGACATCCGTCCGGCCCGTTGTCGTCATCTCCACCGCTGCACGGGACGGCAAGCACAATTTCCGATTGACTGGGCTGAGACCATGAGGCCATGGGGCCATGCCATGGGCAGCGTGGTGAGCTTCAAAGTTGGCCCGATGGCATGCACTCCATGGCAAGTTCAGAGCTTTGGGCAGTAAGCCACTTGGGGACTGGCGGCGGCGGGGCTTCGGCGCACCAGCTGCGGCAGCAAAAAAGATGGAAAGGTTTAGCGAGTGCAATTGTTCTGCACGGGCATGCAACACATGCGGTCCTATCCTGTTACGTCAAGGTAACTGGACCGGCGTTCGCTTAGAGGGGTTGCAAAGCGGACACATGGCCCTGGCGGAACATGTGCCCCCCTCGGTGGCAGAAACTTGACAAGGTGGTTGCCTTACATACACCCACTCACACGCACACACTACCACACCTGTTTTTGACGCGACTTGGGCGCATGCGCACAAACACCAATCTTAGACGACGTAGACGTGCAATGAATAGGAATCTTAGTATATTAGATGTTAATCAATTTAGACGTAGCGCATTTGTGCAAGCTTCTTGTTTTTATATTTTCATGCTTATTTTGGCATCATTGTCTTTCTCTCATTGTCCTCTTCGGAGTAGTGCGAACCTCTCCCCCCCCCTTGGCTTTTCGCCGGCAGGGTCGCCAGGGTAATGGAGGATGCACACAAGAATTAAGGTTGTCCAGTGTAGGCTTAGCGCCTTTTCCCCGTGCGACGGCCATAGTTTGCCCTGCATTTTTTCGCGTCAAAGGCGGACAGGCCGCTCTGCCAATTATAGCCATGGCCCGACCAATGGCCAGCAGGCGCCTCGGCAGCCCTTGTCGCTGCCCACCCAGCAGCGTGGTTTTACGTACAAAGCGTGCTGGGGCAGACCAGGACTACCGCTGCACCTCCAAAGCAGCGCGCCTTGGTGCCAAGTTTCGCCTCCGAGTAACTGCTCATCGAGGCAAACCCTACATCTGGCCTTGGTTGCGAATCGTATGATTCTAGAAAGATAACAAGGGCACTAGCGCATGACCTACAGCACCATCACGCCCGCCCCATGATGTCATTCCACACGGCCGGTCCGGTTCCAGCGGGTAGTGGGACGCTCGGCGTGTAGCCTGTTCGCTGCACCGCCACGCGTCCCTTGGCCAGAACACACACACGCACCACGCATTCGCCCATCAGCGTTTCGGGGCTGGTTTGCGATGGGGCACGGCTAGCACCGCCACAAGCTTTCATCGACTGTTTCTTTTGTCCAACGGTACTCGAGTGCACGCCCACGCTTGCCAACCGCGCTTAGCAAATCCTTTTGCCAACCCCAGCCCCCCCCCCCCCGCGTATGTAACCGTCAGGGCGATACGCGAGCCCAATGCCCGAACATGCAGGATGCAGTCCACGTGAAGATCCTCCTCACACGTCTTTGCCATCACGGCACACCCACGGTACCGGCTGTTGACTTCTCCAAGGTTTGAATTGCGTCTGATCAAACACCGAAGTCATTCACCGACATTCTTGCCAGGTGGTTAGTCCACACCAAGCGCTTAGCTCATATGCCTTTGAAAGGCTAAAGCTGCTTGATCCGTTATCTCGGAATCGCGGCAGTCTTGGGACACAGGACATGCCCTTGCCGGCGCTGCCGAAAGCCTGTTGCGCGTTGACCCATGGGTTTCGGGCGTTCTTTGCTAATACACACTGCAACAGGCCCTGCAGGTACCCAATTCTTCCCCCTGATCATCTTTGTCAACACGGTCGGACAAAAGCGCTTTCGAGGTGGGGGGGTTTTTTTTTTGCATCCTCACCACACAAGACATGCCAGACCCACAAAACAGTCGCCGTTGATCTTCACATTTCTCGCTTCGTTGCAACTAGTTTGGGCTCCGCTTTCTCCATCCCGCGCCCTATGCACATCTTGTTAGTTGTCACTAGGCCGCCAGCAAAGCTATTGAGGGTTCCACCGTTGTCGCTGTGTCCCGTAGCCTTTCATTGGTCTACAACAACGAACTACCACTCCGTCATGCCGAGGCTCATTCTTGTGCAACTGTCGTGCCAACTAGTGCGCGATCCGCGGAAGAATGGCTTACTAGCTTCGGAGAAATTGCGCCGTCACTATGCCTCTTCTCACACTCCTGCCATGTGTATCTACATATAGTCTATTGTCGTCAGTGCTGATTTAAACGCGCAGGCGACAGGAACGCATTGAGAATGTTCTGCAACCGCCAATGACTCGGTAATCTGCCATCATCGGTCACGTGCACACAACTGCATACTCACTGACCGCTCTTCACTCCCTCATCCATCTTTCATTGGCCGGGAGATGATCGTGATCTTCCTTCCTTACGCGCGTAAACCGTACCGCAAAACTAATTCAAATCAGGCCATTGATAATTTTCCTATTCCTGGGGGCAACAACACACGTCCTCTGTCCAAACTTTCCCTTTGATCTTCGGAGTTTCGCATCAATTCTACGCCGAAACCCGCCACATGTGGCGTCCAAAGGCTACAGAACCGATCGAATATACGATTCACGCATATAGCATTTGGCTTAGGAAAAAGCAAAGCTAGCCAGTCCACTGCGCCTAGGAAATCATACCACTAACTGTACTAAGTTTGGGTGTTCTTGTGCTCCGTCTCCGAAAAACATCGCACCAGTCCCAGATTTTCTTCGGCATCTTTCTGCTTTCCACCTCCCTACGCACGCATATGCGTTCTGGAGCTGCCCTGACAGACCCATAAAACTCCTGAAGAAATTTCGCGCTCCAACTATGTACATTGGTCCCCCGGAACACCATCACGTCCACGCACAGCCATGCGATCTGACCGCTGAATCATCCATCTACCGATACCCTAGCCTACGATTCAAGCGACTTTTTTTTCCAAGTCTCCGCCTAGATCCCGGAGCGACTTGTCCCGCCATGGCAAGGTTGGATTGACCCTGGTCGTCCCCGCCGTCAAAACGCTACTGCCGTCGCTACCACCATCACCACGTCTGTACATATAGTAGCGTAAATGTGATGTCCGCGAAAACCGCTTCCTCCGGATACGAAGATCAACATTCGACGGTGATCGACAGCGTCTAGAATGGCGCGAAGTTACTCTGGGCTGCAACGTGCGGTACCAAGAGCCTCATTGCCGCCTGTCTACCAGCAGCTAATCTTCTCTGTCGGAGATTCAGTCTACCATAGTTGTCTTTCATGATTGTGATCTCACAAGTGCCTAGCGTCTCTACCCGGACTTCCGGGCTTTAGTGCTCCACAAGATAAGCCCGGAAGGCCGAGCATGCAAGGGGGAGGGGTGGGGGCTAACATGAAATCAGATACACATCAGCACCTGTGTCCCTCGTGACGAACCATAGCTCATGGAATTATAAGCTAACGGGACGTGCCGCGCGCCCGCCAAAAGCGACAAAAGAAGAAGAGATAAGTCGGAGATTTACAGGAAAAGAAAAAAAACATCGAAATGCGTATTAGCATGAATCTTTGAAAAGAAAAAAAGGATGGGAAGTGGCTGCTTCTGCCACTTGCTTTCCATCCTTGCTCAAACGGCGAATCTAGGGGTTGAGAGGGGGGAAGAGGGGGGCCCATCTCGATTTGCTTGCCTGTTTTGACACAACCTTGCAAAGCACGTTTGACCCCGAGCGCTCGCAATACATTCTGGAACATATGATCACGTAAACAGACTCATTCCTTTCTCGCTTAGCGTCGAGAGTGAGAGAGAGAGTGTGTGCGTGTGCGTGTGTATGTGAACCCAGTTGTCCTCTAAGCATCTGAACCGAAACTGGGCCTGTCGCACGTGTACGTACTTTACGTGTTTGGTTATCTTTTTATGTGTAAAATGACGCATGGAAATATCTCGGCCTTGGTGTATGAGATGACTTGATCTGAGCATCTCGTCCAGGTACGCGTCTCTTTTCTCTTTGTCTGTATGTTTGTCTCCTATCTTCTGTTTCGCAAAAGGTGTCATGGACTCGGGGGGATCTGTACGCCTGACGTAATATATTGTTCGGGCCGGGAAGATAAGGACAACATGGTCAAAAGTACATACTCAAGAAAAAGAGCATCGCGTGTCAGCATTCGAACATCATCCACACAAGGGTCGTTGATACCATTCTCTTTCTGCACCTGTTATCATCTGACTTAAAGTCTTTCTAAAAAGGATCTATAAGAAAGGGGGACATGGATCTCAAGATCTAACCTAAATCTCCCATTCGCGGCGCTTTTTCTGTTTCATACTCCCCTCCCCCCTAACCCCGGGTTTTCCTTTGCCTCGGCAATCTTGCGTCCGGAGAGAAAGAGAGAGATGGTCATATGCAGGGAGTGGGGGGGGGGGGGGGGGGGGGAAAATTAGAGGCGCACACCCCGGAAGACGGGTTTCCGAGGGTTTTTTTCCACGTTTTTCTGTTTGGG
>JAIRCK010000145.1:0-47653 GCA_020744315.1 Curvularia eragrostidis | reverse complement strand
GAAGAAGAAGAAGAAGAAGAAGAAGAAGAAGAAGAAGAAGAAGAAGAAGAAGAAGAAGAAGAAGAAGAAGAAGAAGAAGAAGAAGAAGAAGAAGAAGAAGAAGAAGAAGAAGAACGTGGGGCGCTTACGCTAGAGGAGGTTGTACTACACGGAAGCACGAGACTATTACAGTTAATGCTTGACGACGGCGTAGATGTCAATGTCCAAGGCGAAGAATTTGGAAACGCACTTCAAGCTGCTTGTTCCTATAATGGCAGTGAAGAAATAATGAAGATGCTACTTGACGCGGGCGCAGATGTCAATGCCCAGGGTGGAAAATTTGGAAACGCACTTCAAGCTGCTATCTCTGAGGGCAGTGAGGGGGCAGTGAAGATACTACTTGACGCAGGCGTAGATATCAACGCACAACGCGAAGAATTTGGGAACGCACTTTACGCTGCTGCTTATAAAAGCAAGAATAAAATAGTGAAGATGCTGCTTGACGCAGGCGCAGATATCAATACCCAGGGTGGAGAATTTGGAAACGCACTCCAAGCGGCTGCCTGGAGTAGCAATCAAGAGATAGTGAAGATGCTGCTTGACGCGGGCGCAGATGTCAATGCCCAGGGTGGAAAATCTGGAAACGCACTTCAAGCCGCTGTTAATTGTGGTAGCAAAGGAATAGTGAAGATACTGCTTGACGCGGGCGCAAATGTCAATGCGCAAGGCGGAGAATTTGGAAACGCACTTCAAGCTACTGTTAATTTTGATAGCAAAGGAATAGTGAAGATACTGCTCGACGCAGGCGCAGAAGCCAACACCCAAACGGAGAATAAAGTTGGAGCCCAGCATTGACCGACTAGACTGCGCTGTCGCACCCGCCAATGGAGAATCAGCTACATCTTTTGTTGCATTGTGTCGGAGCGAGAGATACTCGCTCACCAAGACTAGGAACATGCTAGACATTAGTCTCGTCTTTGTAGCAGGAAAGCTTCGTGGATTTTGGCTCTCTCGGTTGTCTTTAGACAACCTTTTCTTTAGCTACAAGGCGATTGCTAAGCGCACCTTAGGGAATGTTATTAAAGTTGGCTGCAATTTCACCACTGAGTAAGATCCGTGTCTTATTTTCTAAGCCGAGATAGCAGCCCGTATTTAAATTTTGTTCAAGGACTTCTCCCCTTTTTCATGTCGCGTCGCCGTGGTTAGGAATAAAGGCTGTAGTGAATCTTAACAAGGTTTTGGGCAGATTGATTAGCATACCCGTAGGGTACGTTAACTATGAGTTATTGACTGTTCTTTACATATGTGCAGAATTCTTGTCTGTGGTATAACGCAAACTTTGGCGTAACTGCGTTCCAGGGGAAGCTGCATTCGCTAAACACTGTACTCATGTCTTAGTATACTCCGATAACTACAGTAGGAAATGTAATTGGTATTCCTCTATGGCCCTTACGTAGGGGATTTTTATCTCTTTTGACAAGTGGATATACGGCACTGACGACTAGAATAGTGTATGGATAAGCTCTCACAGCGCCATAAAACGCTTTCGCATATTCAGCAGGCGTGTAGAAAGATGTCTGTACCACTTATAGATAAGTGCGATGCTTATCTCCGCCACTCTTGGCCTATCTCATAACACGTCAGGATGAGAAGCTGCCGCCAGTGTTAACCCGACTCACAAGGCGCTTGAACAACGTATGGATGATCGGTACATGCAATACCTTAGCCTCGAAATGCTTAAAACGCTATTATTCGTTTTCGCCCTCAGCGCGACGCTAGGCTCAGCTTGCGACGTTGTAGAGAACTCAACATGCGTCCTAGACATCAATCCACTGCAGCAACCTTATCCCTTCTTCTTCCCGTTGCAAGATGCCGCTGGGACAACTGCACTATTTCCAATGCCTGCATGTCAAGGAATCACGCTTGAAGAGGCCACCGTCGATCAACTCCAAGGGTTCCTGAAAGATGGCACCCTTACGTCCGTGAAGCTCCTCAAGTGCTACCTCGATCGGATCTATCAAGTGGACGGACACATCAATGCGATCATCGAACTGAATCCAGATGCTGAAACGATAGCTACTGTACTTGACGCAGAGCGTACTGTCGGCCGCGTGCGAGGCCCGCTACATGGCATCCCGTATATCGTCAAAGACAACATTGCAACGAAAGATCGAATGGAAACTACAGCTGGCAGCTGGATGCTGATGGGAAGTGTGGTTCCCCGTGATGCGCATGTTGTCGCAAAACTACGCGAAGCAGGTGCACTTCTGATGGGTAAAGCGACATTATCCGAATGGGCCGATATGCGATCAAACAACTACTCAGAAGGTTACTCGGCAAGGGGTGGCCAGGCTAGAAGTCCTTACAATCTGACCGTCAATCCGGGTGGAAGTAGCTCTGGAAGTGCGGCGGCGGTAGCAGCAAATATCGTCACCTTCGCATTAGGCAAGCTGAGATTTATAGTGTATCCTTATGTCCCCATTCAGCTCTGACGATTGTATAGGTACCGAGACAGATGGAAGTGTCATCAATCCAGCAGAACGTAATGCCTTGGTTGGTATAAAACCTACGGTAGGGCTCACATCACGAGCGGGTGTTATCCCAGAGAGCATTCATCAAGACACTGTCGGGACATTTGGCCGAACAGTACGCGATGCTGCGTATGCCTTCGACGCCATCTGCGGCATCGACGCACGCGACAACTATACACTTGCTCAGCAAGGAAAAACTCCTGCCCAAGGCTACATACCCTTCCTAACCAACAAGAAAGCGCTGCAAAACGCAACCTTTGGACTACCTTGGAATAGCTTCTGGGTCTACACCGACGCCCCTCAGCGATCCCACCTGCTCTCGCTCCTCTCCCTCCTGCAGTCCGCGGGCGCCACCATCCTCAACAACACCGAACTTCCCAACTACCAAATCATAGTATCCCCCAACGGCTGGGACTGGGACTACGGCAGCACCCGCGGCTACCCGAACGAATCCGAGTACACCGTTGTGAAAACCGACTTCTACAACAACATCAAAACGTACCTCTCCGAGCTCGAAAACACCAGCATCCGCAGCCTCGAAGACATTGTCGCCTACAACTACGCCAACGACGGCTCCGAAGGCGGATACCCATGGCCCAGAGGCAACCCAGCCTTTTACTCCGGCCAAGACGGCTTCCTCGCCTCGCTAGCAACAAAGGGAAAAATGGACGAGACATATTACCAAGCTCTAGCTTTCACACAGCGTAGCACGCGCGAAGACGGCATTGACGCCGCGCTCGCTAACAACGGACGTCGGCTCGATGCCCTCCTTGTCCCCCCAGATGTCGCGCAGACATACCAGATTGCAGCGCAAGCCGGGTATCCCATGGTGACGCTGCCTGCAGGCGTGCACGACAGCACGGGCATGCCGTACGGACTTGCGCTTATGGGCACGGCGTGGAGCGAGGCTGAGCTGCTCCGATGGGCGAGCGCGATTGAGGATGTGCAGAGGAGTGCGAATTTTACGACGGGCAGATCGCTGCCGAAGTGGTATGGGTATCTGGAGAGGAATATTCCGGTTTGGAATCTCTGAAGTACGCGCGATTGAGGCTTTGACATATATGATTTTATGGTAGTGTCAATTTAGCTTTTAGAATCGCTGGGTAGCCATAATTGTATCAATTAAGGAGGTTTTCCTTTTGGAAATCCTGCTGTGACTTGGAGCCAGTGGCTGGATTCGTATATCTGAGTCCTCATTGGAAGTGCCCTCCCCTGTGCCTGTTAGGGTACAGCTAAATGAAGTGTTGTTTTGGCCCTATCGTATCACGCTTGAATGGCCTGGGGAAGCAAAGATAGATCTTCTGAATAAACTTGAGTCAGTGAAGTTGAATCTACATTGGTATGAGTTCATAACACATTGTACTGTTGACATAATGTGATGTTGTTGCGAAGGCGGCGGGTGCAATGGGAAGCTTGCTGAGTGCGGCGATCGAAGTGTATATTTCCAAACCCTGACAATTGATGTATTAAACAATAGGCGTGTACTACTATTCTAGAAAATATCCTCCAAGCCGGCCTCGGCCCACGACGTCTCGCCCTTGGCAACACGATCCCTGATTTTCCAATATTCATGATTGAAAACCCAGTACTCTTCACCTGTGGTTTCGCATCTGCCCTTGGAGAACCACCTAGGACGGAACTCTGTGCCCTCTGCCTCTCGCTGTCGCCTTGTAGCACGCTGCTTCTCTTCTACCCGATTCTTTTCCGTGGCAGCAAAATCGTATTCACCGTCTTCCATAGCGCGCTGATCAGGTCGGAGTCGGGTGTCTGTGGGTGCCACAATTGGGCGCAGTTTATCGGGAATGGCGTTGAGCGTCACGACAAAGGGAGTAAGGTTGAATGGAATGCCGGTTGGACGCTCGTGGCATTGCCAGACAAGGAAGGCTTTGTTGTCATCGTGTTTCGACGCCTTGCCGCCCTTGTCAATGTCTGCATCCTCGAAGCCAGGAGTAAACCTGGCGTAAATCTTGTCGTTCCATCTGCCACCAATGCTCCAGCGTACTCTACCTTCGGCATCCATGACTTTTCCAACGACCTGGTATGCGGAAGAAGCTTTCCAGCCACGAGGCTTGAAGTCAAGTATACATTTCTCGCCAGTCGTCCAGTTTGTGATTTCCATGAGACCGTAGTTGTCAACGACAGGGTTTCCAGTAATGATACCAATGACGGAAGAGGTGACCTTTTTCCAAGTATACAACTCCTCTTTTCCTCCGGTTGCAGTAGGCCGTAGGCGCAGGAACCAGGTGCCAAGTGGATTGATATCGAAGGATTTGCCGTAGAATTTGGATTTTACTGCGGACTCACCCTGTACATCATTAGACGGTACTTTTGTACATACTTCTCTGTACTTACATAGTAATCCCATTTCTTAGACTCTGCAAAAGCAGCCCCGATCGGCGGATGATGGCTGACCTGCTCAATAAAGAAGCGGTAGCCCTTGTCCGGCCTGGCGTATTCAAAGGTTTCGGCAAGAAGAGGGTTGAAAGGCTTCGCAACACGTCCAATTGTAGAGGCGTACTCTGAAGCAGCAAATGCGGCAACATAGAGAAGTCGCTCTGTCGAGTCTGTTCGTTCGGCAGCGGTATCGAGGAGGTCAGTGTATTCCATATCCTCTGCCACACGTTGAAGAAGCGAAGTGGGTTCGTTGAAGGACACTGGCAATGTCATCTTGGTCATGTCCTTTCCAATCATTGACTTGAGAATTCCCTATCCAATGATTAGCATTGAGCAAAGTGTTGCCAAAGTCAGACATACCCATAGTGAGATCTTTGGCCTGTCGTCCGCATCCATGGCTAGGCGCTTTCGTGGACCATCCTCATAGCCTGCCCAGGCGGTGGCGATTTCCATCGATTTCTTCTGCCATGGATCATCAGAAGAATCCGGGGCGCTGCTTTCAACGTCTTCGGTGGCGCTGGCAGCGGGCATCTCCACCACCTCAACTTGGCCAGCCCCAACAGCGTCGAAAAATTCCTCGTCATCTTCCGAGTCCGAATCTGAAATCTCGGCTGCAATATTTGCAAATGTAGCCTTCCTTCTTATACTCTCGGACCGGGTGGTTGCAGCAACTGGTGCTGTCATCTCCTTTTGCTGCGCGGCATGCTCTGGTGCATCGGCGAACGTGTCTTCGTCTTGCTTTTCTTGTGCCTCAGGCTCAGCCTTTTCAAAGTCCCCCAACGCTTCTCGTAACGCTTTTTTCTGCTTCTTCCGCTTTTCTTCGGACTCGCCAATCCTGTTTTCGAGCTCTTCCTGTTCCTTTGCGACTTTGGCCATGCTCTCTTCCCACATGCGACGCACATTAGCTTCACGGTCTAGTCGATATTGCCAGTAGGCATCACGATCCCTAGCTATTCTGAGAAGATCTCCGATAAGTCCTTTCAGGTTGCCAATGGCTGATTCGTATGACGCCAACGCTTGCAGCATCACAGGGTCAGAAATCTTCATGTCTGGCGACCGCTCCTTCTCCGTTTGCAAGGCTGCGGAAACAGATGTCAACAAATCAAGCTGCAGCTTCGCAGACTGTGCTGTGATGTTGAACGCATCTTTGCTCTGGGGCTTCATCTCGTGACTACTCAAGTCATCCCCGTAATCGTCATCATCGTCATCGTCGCCGGCAGCAGTCGCTGGTCCCATATGACTACTGACCATCCTATCCAGACCCTGGCTGTGCATGCTAGGTTCGTAGACGCTACCAGGATCTTCTGTAACACTGACTGCAGTCCGCGAAGACGTTGCGTCCATGTTTTGGAGAGGGATGCCCAGATTGGACGCTGAACACATCAGCATAGACGAACTGTGTTTTACTGAGAATGACTTACCAGTTGTATGACCTTTAGAGCTACTTGCTATCTTAGAACTTCCGAGACTTGAAGAGTCGACTTCGGCCTTGATCTGCTCAATCTTAGCCTGCTTAAGCATCTCTTGGTCCTGAGTAGCTCGCTTTTCCTCCTCGCGCGCTTCATCCTTGGCCCACTGAATTGCATTGTTCAATGCCCAGTACCAGCGTTTCGCCTCGACTTGGTGGTTCGCCTTGAGGTGGTACTTGACAGACGATTTGCCTTGAATCTCAAAACGCTGTTTGTCTTGGGGATCCATGTACAGTTTGGCAATGCGCATGTTGATAGCGCCGCGGCACGCAGATCCCGTGTCGTCCTGATGTTTGTAATAACTCAACACGCCGTCCTCGAGAACGAACCAGCGCAGCTTGTATCCAGTTGTGTAGTTTGTCCATTTCTTCAGGTATCCCTTCATTTCACGCGACTCCTTGACGCCCATGCCAGTCTCAGCCGCCGCCTGTCCTGGTGCTGAACCAGCGAGAATGGTCTTCTCCTGTATCCCTCTCTGTGCGGCTGCCGCGGCCGGTGATCGCTTCAAGATGGCGCGGGTACGGTCGTCTTTGGTATAGTCTTGGGGAAGCTTGCCCTTTCGATCGCGGCGAAAAGGGTCAGCGCCGTTCAACAAGAGCAGCTGAGCTAGTTTGACATCTTTTTTCTTCGCGGCTTCATGCAAAAGCGTGCCTCCAGCGTCGACGACGACTGGATCGGTCGCTAGCTCACCGCCATTGACGTCGAGGGTGGTTTTCACCCGACCATCCTGCAGTATCTTCTCCAGTGCATCCATATCCCCCGAAGCCACCATCTGTTGTATCTTCTTCACGTACGTGTCGATGAAGATGGACCGCGACAGCTGCAATGCCTGGAAGATGTCTGGTGTACGGGCGAGGTCTAGTGGTGTCTGGCCACTGTAGTTGGTCAAGGAGTCGTTGATCCCAGGCTGGTCGAGCAGCATACGCACAACTGCTGTGCGTCCCAGGGTGGCAGCAAGGTGGAGTGGCGTGTTGCCATCGCGGTCGCGGCCGTTGATGTCGATGGGCGAGTCTGGTGCTGCCGTGGCATTGGAGAGCACGAATTCAATGACGGGTAGCTCGGCGCATTGTATGGCCAAATGTAGAATTGAAGTTCCCTCTGTGCGTGCGCTGGGGAGCTGTATTGACGACCGGCGATCCTCGCCATCGGCCGGCGCTGACTGCTCCCTGATTGCGCGTGAGATGGCTACCGTGTCGCCATTGCGCAGTGACTCGAAAACCCTGAACAGTTTCACAGACTGCTCGATGGACGTTGCTTTTGTAGGGGAAGTGGGCGTCTGCTGCATAGTGGCAGACGGGGAATTGAGGCCGTCTTGGCTTGCACCCGCATTGGACATGGTGGTGGAGAGATGCGGGTTCTTCTTGGAGAGGCTGCGGCTGTGCCCCGATGGATTGTAGCCTTTGAGCTGGGCGGCTTGCTGTGAAGAGGTCGAGGTGGCTGACCCGGGCGGAGAATTGTCGCTGGGCTCGGGCGCGTCGACGTCGGGCTTGGACGAGACGCGGGATAGGAGGTTCTTTACGCTGGCCGACTTGGAGCGCTTATGCCTGGGCAGGCGGTCAGCAGCCGTCCTGGGCGACAGAAAGCCGTTTCCTGCACACTGGTCCCCGCCATGACGACGGGAAAGCTTGGGACCGGACACTTACCCTTCCATGGCCACGTGATTGGCTGGCCAGCAAACGATGCTGGCCTATGTCAGATGCAGATGCGGGCGGAGACGAGCGAGGGCTTTGCGAGCCTGGTGTTAAATTTGGATTAGGTTTACAGCAACTTTATGTACAAGGGGGAGAATGAGTAGCTGATAAAAGCGAGCGATTGTCACGGCTTGGAGTCAGGGGTCTAGGCTCGTATGGTAATGGTAACAGATAGCGGGGCTGTGTCGAGCACTGTTGGGGTTTCGTCAGAGGCGCTGGCTCTCTAGCCACAGCATGGTTGCAGCCAATCACGCGTGGCGGCTGACTCAACGTTGAGGCGTATGCAGCCTCAGCAGACGCAGCCTTGGTATTTTCACATGTCCGCCTGGCAGCCAATCATGCCTCTCGGAGCCATGAGCGTCACCGCCCGACGCGCCCTGGTTACTACACTACATGGTACTTTACGTACCTCCAGAGTCGTAGACCTGTAGCAATTGATGGTATGTACACTAATTTACACTCGTACGCCACCTCATCATGCGCTCCCGCTCACGAGGATGACAGCGCTTCCTAGTTGCCGCCGCAGGTCCTCTTTCTGCACATCGTGCGTGTCTTCCACCTCACCCCACTGCAACGTCTGCCACTTGACCTCCAAGCTGCACGCCTCGGCCGCTTCCTCGATGCCAAAGCGTGCCGCATCCACCGGCCTTGGTGATTGCGCAAACGCCTCGCTCCATTCGTGCACCAGCCGCGCGCTGACAAGCAGGCTCTTGGATGCCAGTACTGCGCGCTCCAGCCCAGCCAGCTCGTAGGGAGGAAGGCCTGCACACCAGCCGCGGATTATCTCCCGTGTCATCTTGGGCTGCTCGACAGGAATGATCGAATGCGGGTCGAGCGTGGGCTTGATCTCCACACCAGGGAACACGTGTGTTCGGAGGTAGGCGATGATGCCCGTGGCTACTTCCTCCTGGATCTGGCGCAGCGTCTTTCCACCCTGCAGTGTGTCGTTGGCCACCTTCTCGGGCGCCCAGCAGAGCAGCGTGTCGGTCGAGAGCACGCGCATGAAGTAGGCGAGGATGTCGTTGCGGATGTTGGTCTGCCCTGCCTTGTCGGCCGCCTCAATGTCGATGGCTCGCGCAGCAAGCGACGTCATGGGGATGTAGTCGTTCTTGAGGGCCTGCTGTGCGCTTGTGAGGAGGTCCCATTCGAGAGCAATGGCGGTGGCGAGCTGGGGCTTCGAGGCGGGCACCGTGAGGATCTGCTTGTTGGGCATGCGGACGGGGCGGTGGTCGAGGAAGACTTGCAGGCCGCTGTCGGTCTCCTTGACCGAGACGTCTTTCCAGAAGCGCTTGGCCAGCATGCTCTTGGGCTTGCTCGAGGGAGTCTGGGACTCGCGTATCTCGCGCGCCTGCTTCATCATGTCGGCCTGCTTCTGTTTCCTGGCGACCCGTTGGGCGGCATCTGAAGGGTGGGCTTGGGGCGTCTCGGGCGGCGGGCCGGGCACTGTCGAGCGTCAATGGGTGAATTGCCATCTTGTCCACCTCTTGGCACGTACCAGACGGATGGGGCAGAGGCGTGGCGCCCCGCGCAGCCGACGTGTGCAGACGCTGGCAGAGCGGCCTGGCGTAGGCGCGCGGCGGCGCAGCCACGCGTAGCTGGGCGAGGGCTGGGCGGATGGACTCCATGGTGGTCTGGGATGGGGTGTGGAAGGATCAGGCGTCTGGCAGGGCCCAAGCGGCGACTTATTTTTTGCCTGCAGGCGCATGGACAAAGCGTCGAGGGCCGAAATCTGGGGTTCTCCGCTCCGCACGACATGCGTACGACGCACTACGACCCTTCGCCCCCGTCAACCCCCTTCCGGCCCCGGGAGTACAGGCAATCGTCCCAGCATCTGCCGATCTACCCTGGCCGGCGTTTCTGAACATGCACTTGCTTCCCCACAGCTTCTTGTCTATCTGCATGTTCTCCACCGTCTGGTCTGGCTCGCCATTGATCGACCGTTGACGCGCTCCTGGCTGTTGCTACCCCACCCACACCGGCTCCCCTGCATCGCTGTATCCGGCCTTTTGATGCGGCCGTGTCCGCTCCTCTGTGAACTCGCACTCTGCTTTTAATGCATCAAGCCGCCTCTCCGCCGGCCTCTGCGAATGCTGCCGCGCCTCAGCCCAAGCCCATCCGCTTCGTGACGAATCATGATGGTCCCTATGCGAAGCGGCGCCGCATCAACTCGGCCTGCTTGACATGTCGCAAAAAGAAGACGCGCTGTTCTGGTGAGGTTTGCTGCCTGTCAGGACCGGCATCGAGGCTGACAGAAATATAGGCGAGCGGCCCGTCTGTGGCACCTGTACCCAGAATAAGCACGAATGCGCTGGCTATGGCGACGACAACGGCGCAGGCGATGCGCAGAAAGGCAGCAAAAAGACCCCAGCCCGACGAGAGAGCATACTGTCTAACAACAGCAACCCGGGCTCGAAAAATGAGTCTCCCATCGATCCCCAGCTCACGCGACCGCCTTTGCTGCACACGACATCACAGACGTCCGAGTCCAGCACCGTTAATCCGTCTCCCAAGATGGACATCGCGACAGGAAGCTCTGGTGGTCTTACTTTGAGCACGCGCAACAGAATGCCGTACTTTAGATATTTTGGCCCTACAGCCATTGTACCTGGCCTGAGGCAGATGGTCGTCAAGGTGCGCGGAAAACAACATGGAAGTGCTCATACTACATCAGATCGTACGTATCACCTTGATCTACCGTGTTTGTCCAGGTTGTGGAAACTGGAAACTCATTTTCTCTAAAGCCTAATCCTGCGGTTTCTAACAATTTTGTTTAGCCCATGTTATCGAATCCTCTCCTGCCCAGCCTTCGGTAGGGTCTCCGCCAGTGCCAGAAGCTCGTACCCCGATAGAAATACCTGTATACGATGCCTCGTCCATGTCTCCCAGTCCACTTATCACGCATCTCTGCAAGGTTTTCTTCGCTCACTTGGGTTGCTCGTTTCCTTTTCTGCAGCGCGAACGATTTATGCGCGACTTGGAAGAGAAGCAAGTAGACGCCATACTTGTGGATGCTGTCTGTGCTTTAGCCGCACGCTTCTCTACCCATCCTATGTTGACAGGAAACAGCGATCCGAAGGAGGGCGAGAACGAATCCTCCAAGCTCCAACCTTCAGAATATGGTCAGGCGTTTGCACAAAGAGCAAAGTCGGCCATCCCAGACACTTTTCCGTGCCCTAGCGTGGCTGTGGTCCAAGCTGCACTCCTCCTCGCCTACGACGAATTTGGAGCCAGTCGAGACAGTGGTTTATGGATGTACCTTGGAATAGCTATCCGCATGGCTCAAGACCTGGGTATGCAATCTGTAGGGGGACTCAAGTATGAAGGGCGACACGGTCCAACCCCGAGTTCTGTGAAGAATGACCCGGAGGTGTCGCGACCATCTGAACAGGCTGCTTCGCAAGACAACCACGAAAGAAGCGCTGAAGAACAAGAGCAGCGGGCAGCTGAGCGCGAGAGATTGGATACATTCTGGTCAATCTTTTTCCTGGATAGAGTCATTTCTTCAGGCACTGGGCGCCCAGTCACTTTACGCGACCGCGATATCGAGATTAGTTTCCCTTCCCTGGACGAGGTTGATTCGACCGGATGGCCACTGCCTTATCCTGCCTTGATACGAGTCATTCATCTCTATGGACGCGTGACCGATTTGCTCAATCGCATTAGGAGTGCTGCTGACGTCACGCCTGAACTTCAAAGGCAACTGGTAGTGTGGGAAGACCGATTGACAAATATTTACCAGAATCTCTCGCCTAAACTGCACTTCAATGCTGTAAACTTCCAGCAATACGTCAAGCTAAATCAGGGAACGAACTTTCTGTTGCTGCACTGCTGGTTCCACACGCTCATCGTTCTCCTCCACCAACCGACACTGTTGAGAACCTTCGAGGGCACGCCTCAACCACACTCCAACCATAGTAGAGAGCTATCCATGTCGTCTGCAAAGACGGTTGCGGACATATTGGCTTTCACAGAGCTCATTGACGTAAAGACTGGCATGGGCAATCCATTCACTAGGTATGTTCCACCTTGCGCCGTCTATCTCCATCGTGAAACTGATTTCCGCCTAGTCAACCCATATACATTGCCGCGTGTGCCTTCCTTAAGGAGACAGCTCTTCACTCTGCATCTTCACAGCCTCATTCTCGTCCTGCTAGCCCTGATCGCAATGGCGACGGTAGCCAGAAAGCCTCTATTGGCCAATCGCTCGACCGTCTCAACACAGCTAGTACCACTGTCAATGACCGAGAACAGAAGCAGACTGCTGCCAAACATTCACTGTTGGCATCCGCTGCTAATCAAAATTATCAACGTTGTTACCGCGCTCTGAAGGCTCTTGAGACATACTGGGCAGGAGTCAAGTACATAATGACTGTGCTCGACCAGAAGGCAAAGGGGGTCTGCGATCCCTTGCTCTATACTGCAGAAGAGATGGAGAGCGCTTTGGAAGCACCCAGACCAGAACCATCATTTACTAGCCCTGGTTGGAGGAGGAAACTTAGTTGGGGTACATACTTGACCGCACAAAATTCGGACGCAGATGTGGCCAAGATGGCAGCTGCAATCAGGAAGGGTGCACGATCCCCCAAGTTGCCTGGCTCGCCGATGGTACACCCTAGTCAAGGTACACAATTCATGTCAGCATTCTTTGGAAAACATCGCTAACTCTTGAACAGCTATAGGATGGTCTCTTACCGGAACCATGAACTCGCCTTCGACCAATGTTGCAGTAATGTATACTTCGGAGAATGGCGAGGGCCGGACTGCCAGGGCACCACCACGCAACCCAACTCCAGCCAGCGCACAGCCCTCTATTGCATCCCTGATATCGGACCCGCCGATAAAGTTCGAGCCGCAGCAGCCTGTAACATCGCCACAGAGTGTCTCGCGATTCAGTTCAGCCTCTATGCCTCCGCCGCCACCGAACCAAGCATACAGCAATATCCCTAATCCAGATCCCGTCATGGTCTCAGACGCTGATTTGCTATTGAACTTGCACTCTCCATTTTCAGGAGGTTCGCCAGCGGCCGTCAGGACACCTCTGCCAACTCAAGCATCCTATTCGCGTGGCACATCGCAGCTGCAACCACCTCCGCAAAACGACTTTTCGCCTACCTTCACCACCTTCCATACTCCATCGGACCATGCATTTGGCGACATGGTCATTGACACCCAGGATGTCGACATGTCTTTGCTTGGTGCAGAGATGATGCCCTGGGATCTAGAGTACTTACCGCATGATATGCTTTCTTTTGGGGACGCAACATTTGGAAACGGCGGGTTTGGAGGACATGACGGATCTGGTAATAATGCTGCTGCTGAGTAGAAAAAGATGGAGGGGGAATGAGTGTGTCACACCCTTTGCCGACGACCTGATTCGATATTGTATGATAGATGTCCTAATGGACACAACAAATGTAGGTAATTTATGGAAAACTTGGGAGAAGGGATAGGGGGGAAACAAAAATTAGGTGGATAGTATAGGGACGGAGTTTTATGATACCATTCGGGCTTGTTTTGAGTTCCTTTTTTTTCTCTTCTCTTTCTCCTCGCTTCTTGGCTACGTTTTTATATACAAGAGTCGCAAATTTGAAAAGACAAAAGCGTAGCTAGAGCGTACTCTGTTGCATATTAGGCCTTTTCGTACAATTTCAATTGCAAAAGGTTAGCAGGCCAGATTGCAACAATGAAAATGTTCGCAAGAGACACATTCGTCTTAACACCTCGCACGTATTTCGTTTGTGAACAGAACGAGAAGATGAAGAGAGAGAAAAAACATAAAATCCCTTATTTTTAGATATACACAAGCACATTCAACTACACCGAACTACTGTAGCATACCCTCCAAGCTCTCGCCCAGAATCTCCTCCATGCCATTCTTCCACCTCTGGCACTCACGCTCCACCATTTCGTCATCATCTTCCATAAGTTCACTGATAAAGGGCAGCATCTCCGGCAGTAAACCTAGCCATTCTTCACCCAGTCTGCGTGTCAAGCTCTGCTCGCAGAGTACAGTTGCCAACCTGGTGTGTCTGTCCTCGCTCCTCATATTCTTGAGTAGGATGCTGTTCATCTCGCGGTGATTCTCCATGCTAGACGACGATGCGACTGCGAGTTCCGTGATGGTGGGGATGACGTTGTTGGTGTTGTTCTCGGGTGTAGCAGTAGACGCCGAAGGCAGGCTGAGAAGCGAAAGGAGAGGCGGCATGATGGTGCCAAAGTGCGAAGGTGCTTGCCAGAAGCCGTCCTGGTCGTGCTGGAAGGTCTTCTGAAGGGCAGAGAGAACAGCGCTCCGGGTGGCGACCTCTGAGTCGTCCTTGGCAAGCTGTGAGAGCATCTTTGCAGCGTGCTCGATTATGTAGCTTGAGTAGCTCGTTACAAGAGACTGTTCGACAGTTAGCAGATGTAGATGATCAGAGTCTAGCTTATGCATACCTTGAATTTATCGAAGAAAGCTGCAAGGAACTTGTAGAAGGTGATGGCACGCTGAGGCTTTGCCGGTAACGGGCCTTCCTGGTCTACGAGCTGTACGAAGAAAGGACGGAAGGTAGCGTCGCTGAGTTTGAGAACCATGGAAATGACCGACTCAATGAGCGTGCCTTCGAGTTGCTCAATCTCTTCCTCGTCGACCTCTTGTTCAGTCTCCGACTGGACAGAGTCTCGCAGACGGAACGTTTGCAAGAACAAGTTGAAAAGTGGCGAGCTTGCCTTGACAAGTTTGGCCTTGGTCTGAGCGTTGATAGTGGACTGCAGAAGCTCGAGTTGTTCAAACAAGGCATCGAAACCCTGGGAGACAGCATGTGGCCATGTCGCCTTGATGGAAGAAAAGACTTCTTGTGCACCAAGATTCTGCGATACGCTCTGGTAGAAACCAGCACGGCTTTCATCACATGAGTCTTCCAGATCAGCAGCAGCAGAACGTTGAGACAGTCGTAGAGCAGTGTCCAAGTAATCCCGCGAGAACATGTATCCCAGACGATCGACGATATTTGCAAGCAGAGTGAAAACAGCATTATGAAGACCAGCTTTCTCCTCATCAATGGCGTTTGAAAGGTACTCGAAGGCAATGGGAATGACCGTAGGCAGCAGTGAAATCGCTTCATCCTCAAGAACGTCAATAACAGATGTCAGGCAGAGCAAGGATAGAATGCGTATCCTGTCGTCGTCACTTGATAACGATTCTGGACCGGCAATGGTCTGCGCCACTGAGGATACAGCGGAAACGTCCTTCTTGCCAAAGCGCTCGATGATGCGGTCGATGCAGCTGACCGAGACCATCTTGGCATCCATTTCAGGCGTTTGTTGCAGCAGACTCTGAACACTAGGCAAGAAGGAAATGAGAGCTTCTACAGACTTGCGGTCGTTCTGCTTGGCAGTGCCAGCTCGAAGCTCGACCGACTTTACGGCAGCGATCTGCACATGAGAGTCTGTGCTGGCGAGGAGCAACTCAGCGGACTTGATGAGATCTGTCGTTGGCAAAAGGTCCAAACAGCTGGCGAGAACACGACTGCATCCTGCGTAGGTCTTCGGATTCGACGCGAGTTTCTTTGACAGTTGAATAGTGGTTTCGACGATGTTGGCAAAAATCTTTCGCGGTCTTTCAGGGTCGTCCTTCTTTCGGTATGCTCTGGTGACGTATGCTTTCACCCTTTCGTCGAGGGCCAGATCTGTCAAACACGAAAGCATACTTTGAATGGAAGAATCGAACTTGTTCTCCTTCAGCTTGTCCTTTAGTCCGAATAACGTCTCTGCAACCTGTGGTTTGGGTCCGGTGGCATCAGTGAGCAGATTGAGGTAGCCATTGAAAGTGATCAGAGTATTAATAGGCTCGAAATGAAGCAGCAGCTCTGCGCAGAATCGCCGTTGTTCCTTGCTGTGATACCGGTCGGCAAGAAGAGCAACAATGGCTGGGAGTGAGTCTTCGGGGCCTAATGTACGAGCCAGTTCTGCAAACAGCTTCATCCTTCTGTGGAGGGGGATGTGCTCGAATGCAGCGGTGAAGCTGAGCAGCAAGTCCGAGACACCAGCAATGAAGTCTTTGTGCTTTGAGCGAAGCGAGGCAGCCAATTGAGGGACAACGCGGGAAATCGTCTTATCAACAACCTGAGCCGAGTAGTCATCGTGTTGTCGGAGTAGGGTAGAGCCGATAAAAGTGAAAATGGGCATAAGGTTGTGTAGAATGAGATCGGGAACCCAGGAAGCAAGGTTGGAAATCAAAAGTAGTGCGCTGTTTTGCACCTGTGGGCTGCTTGAGTGTCGAATGCAGTCAATCAAGAGGTCCGCGCGCACTGCTGACTGGTAGTCGGCAGTATCTGATTGCTCCTTGAGTGTTTTCACAATTGGACTCAATGACCCAAGGATGATGCTCTGCAAGTACACCAACTCAGATTCCGACTGCTGCTTGAGCGGTTGCAGCTCAGCAAATATACCGAAGAGGTTCTTGAAAAGCTCGGGATGCTGCCCAGGATTGGATCCCTCGACTAATTCGAGGACCAACGTGAGTCTTCGGAGGAGCCTCTGAACATCATCTTGAGAAGAAAGTTCCACTCGGGCCATCTCGCTTCGGCTAGTCCGTCTCCGCTTTGCTGCTGGTGGTCCTCCAGGCATCGCGGTCGGTGAGGGAATGCTGTCCAAGAAAGTTACGAGGGTCGCAGAGTCGAGCTCAACGTTACGCAGGATCTCCACGGATTGTTCTCTGCAGAGCTTGTCGAACGAGTGATCACTCTCACTCAAGGCCAAGCCTAGCATGCACTGAGCTAGAGAGTGTCGGGATTCAGATCGGAAGGCAGACCAGGAATCATGAATGCGACTGAAAGCAGCCATCGCCAGTATTTCACGCTCTTTGTTGAATGTTCCAGAAATGATATCCTGAAGCAGTTGTGCGCTCTTGGCCTCTCTCGGGATCGTTGCAGCAAGATGAGCGCGCTCAGTCTCATCGAGGGAGACGGTGTCGCTGCTGCATTTGCTTGTTGCATCAACAGCTGGAAGAGCACACCATTCGTTGAGCAACGGAAGTACGAAATTAGTGCGGACAGTGTCTGAGACCTTGCCACGGATGTTGAACATGGGCAACAAACACAACCGAACTCTCAAGGAGGGTGTAAGACCAGCGTGGCTCGCAAAGAAGCTGAGTATGGCTGTCCGAGTTTGCATCTTGAAAGATTGTTTGGGTTGGTTCTGTGATTGCGTTCCTTCGAGGACACTCCGTAGTGCAGGAATAACAAAATGGGGATCCATAACGCATTCCTCAAGCATAGGCTGCAGCATGGACGTGACAAAAACTAGAACATCCTCGGGCTTGAGCTCCGAGATATTCTTAGAGACTTGGCCGTACAGGTCAGATTTGCCCCAGGACTGGGCCTTTGACCTGGCAGAAGCCTTCCGTGCTAAGAGACCGATGCAAGACGCAGCGGAGCGTCGAATGAGGGGTGATGGATCAGCGAGTGCGTGAACAAAGTATGGCAAAAGGTTCTGTAGGACATGAGCGACCTCAAGCTTCTCAAATGAAGAGATGGTAGCACGTAGAGCGGCAACGCGCACGGCAACAGGGCGGGCGCTGATCCAGACACGGACGAGAAATGATAAGTAGAGAGTTTGCTGGAGTGCAACCTGCTGGTGCAATGCATCGGAAGAAAGAAACGATTTGGTTTGCCTGGTCAATACAGCTTGTTCGAACGCATCCGCGGCCTCGGCGAATTCCTTTTCTGATCCCGTATTCAGGAAGCTCGTAACCGTGATCTCCGGTACCTCTATAATGGGTTTCTCCGTGGCCTCGTCAGCGTCAATCATTTCTTCGTCAGAGTCGATTTCTTGAACATCTTCAATCTCGAACGTCTGCGTAATGGTAAGTCCCAGAGATTCCAGATCGACGTTGTTTTGCTTTGCGGCATCCTGTAGCATGGTTGACAGCTCCTTTGATTCGACCAATTTCGCTGCGACTTGAAGCAACTCTCCGTGCGCTTCGGATCCTGGCGCACTGTCCCGCAAAAGCTGAACCACTGCGGATAGTATTATATGGATGCGCGATTGGCTGATAAGACCTGATGCAACCAGTTCATGGAAAACGGCATGATTCTCCTCCGAAGTGGCGTTAAGCGCACCAAGAGCGCAGCCCAATGCAAGTCGCTCGACTTGGCACTGTTCGGATACAATCTTCAGCTTTTGTACAAGTTGTGATAGCTTGAGAAGCTTTCGAGAAACCTTGGTTGGGATCTGCGCCTTGGAGCGTTCATTTGCGATGATTGCTAGGCAGCCTAGGCATGACTGAAGTGATGTCTCATCGTGAGCTGCAATCACAGCCTCCATCAAGCCATCCAGGATCTTATCTCCCACTTTTGCCTGGTTTACCAACATAATGACGATGGCGTAGCATGCTAGTACAGTGTCGGCTCCATGCTTGGCGTGCATACAGCTGTTGAGAACGGGAAGCAAGTCTAGAACCAGCTTCTCGGTACCTTGTTCTTGAAGATCTTTTCGGCCAGAGCTCGAGTTGCTTAATATGCCGTAGATTGCCTCGACAGTGATTCCAGACCAAAAGGATAGCATATGGGCAGCTTGATGGCCCGAATCTACTACCTTTGTAACATACGAGTGGTAGGCCTTGAAGAACTGCGGAGTGTTGATGGCAGTATATGCGATGGTCCTTTGGGGCACATTGGTGGGTGCCTGGATGTACGGGAATAGGAAGCGGATTGCATGCGGTGGCTGCGGGGGGAGGATGGAGAGCAGGGCGAGGAACTGTGGTGTGTTGTGGTAGGGCAGGTACGTGAAGACGAGGCATTCGGTATTGTATTCATGGATGCTGGTAGTTGTCAGCTATGTCAACAGCGCAAGCTTATGCAGGCTAAGTGAGGGCTCTTGACATACCGGAATCGCCTCACGAGCCACTCGAGCGCCTTCTCTGCTGGCTTGAGCAGCAATCG
Source organism: Curvularia eragrostidis (assembly GCA_020744315.1). Taxonomy (NCBI): domain Eukaryota; kingdom Fungi; phylum Ascomycota; class Dothideomycetes; order Pleosporales; family Pleosporaceae; genus Curvularia; species Curvularia eragrostidis. The sequence goes on along the minus strand of JAIRCK010000145.1, from coordinate 28,670 downwards.
CGGGCCGACGAGCGTGATGAAGGCTTCGAGTACAATGTTGAGCTTTGTGTTCTCATCCTTGGTCATCTGCGTACGATCTTCCGCCTTGCTCTGCTCGCTGAAGAGGTTCTTGGAAAAGCGCAAAAACCTCGAATCCAAAGCGCACAGCTCCCGGTAGCCCTCGTAGCATATCAAATAGACATTTTCGAACGACTGTGATGCGGCGATCTTGGGTTCGAACAGCAGCGACTTGCCATGTGCTGATTTCTGGGCGCGCAGGTCGAGCTGGTGGGTGCTCGAGGCCGCGATGGTCGCAAGCTGTTTCTGTAGCGCTGTCGCCATCTCCGGGGATTTTGTGGAGTATTGCAGAAATGTTTAGCAGTTTTTCTCGAGTGTCCCAGCAGCCATGAGACGCCGCGAAACAGCGTGGAGGTTGTCGTGGCGGTTTGGTTGGGAAAGCTCGAGGTTGGTGATGCGCATTCAAAATTTCGAGACGGGCTCCATGGTCGATTGGCAAGATTTCACGCTAGTGGGTTTTTACGGCGGGCCGCTCTAGCCACACACGTCGTCGGACCTCCGAGACACGTGCAACGCGACTTTCACCCCGATCTCCGACTGCGCGCTTCTACAACTTCTGCGGCGGCTTCTGGCGGGCTATGTCTCATCTGGAACTGAAGTAATAGACTTAGTCTTGGGTTTGCGACACATGTTAGACCTTCCATAGCCCTCACGACCGCTACAAACAACAGCGTCATGACACCAGCTTGGGGCGTCGTCATCCGACATTGATCGACTTCGTTTGATGCCTGTCTCCTGCAATGACTACGAATATTCCCAAGTTCGCGAGCTTCCGCCCAAAACCCAAGGTTCCTCCTGAGCCATCTAAGGAACCCCAGCAACATGGCAAGGCTGAGCAAACATCAAAAGAAAAGAGTCGACATGGGAAAGCTTCGCCGCCTCCAACCCGGCAGAGTCGGGAGAAAGATGTGCCCGCAGCAAGCAAGCCCTACTTCAGCGACCGCCGTGGTGACCTTGATGTGCTACGGTACGGCACTTTGAACCGCTATGATATCCCGCCCTACCGTCGCTATGGACATGGATTCATCTTAGGTCTTTCGTTGCAACAAAAGATCGACCGGGAGTTAACAACGGATAAGAAAATATACTTGTCACCAGCCACGCGCAGACGTCAACAACGTCTTCTCGCTTCCAAGTCTGGAAATCGGTCAGCTGAACGTACACTGCGCCTGATACAGGCTGGTGGTAATGCACCAGACCCAGACCAAGACTTTGTGCTATTGTCTGCAAACGGTAAAAGGAAACGCGCCGACAGCGATGATGGATATGACGACGACGAAGGAACACCAGAGACCGACTATCGGGGCATTGGGGAACCCAAGTCTGCTGAGCCAGCAGACCCAGACACACAGTTTGAGTCCGATGCTGATGTCACAATCGATGTCGAAGTCACTCGCACTAATTCCAAACTCGCGCGATATACCAAGGACAACCCTGAAGACGTCTCAGGGTGGTTGGCGCTGATCGCTCATCAGGAAGCAATGTTGAAGCTGGAACGGCCATCTACAGAGTTGACTGCTTCTGATAGAGCCCATCTTGCCGATATACGAATTGTCACGTATGGAGAGGCTCTCAAAAAGACCAAAAATAACCCTGAGGGTCAACTGATCCTTTACAAAGGGCTCTTGAAAGAAGCTGAGAAGGCATGGGACGGCGCCAAGCTAGCTGGGAAATGGAAAGACGTCCTTGCAAACCATCCAGGCGATATTGGCCTTTGGATGATGTACCTTGATTTTGTACAATCGAGGTTCACAAACTTCAAGTACGAAGAATGCAGAACTATCTTCTTCAAGTGTTTTGACAGCCTACGTGGGAGCACGAAAAACATTCCGCCTACGGATCTGTTACATATGCTGCTGCGCCTCACATCCATGACATATCATGCTGGATACCAGGAGCTCTCAATAGCAACCTGGCAGGCTTTGCTTGAAAGCCGCATCCTTCGCCCGGAAGGAGCTACGACTGTAGATGCCTTCGAGGCGTTTTGGGATAGCGAAGTACCACGTGTTGGCGAACTACAAGCAAAAGGCTGGAAGCATCAGAGCTCTGCAGAGGAGCCTGCAGTAATGGAGCTTCCCCCGTTGGCAGAAAAATCAAAGTCAGACACCTTTTTTGAGGATTTCCAGAGACGCGAAACCGAAGCTTCGCGACGACTGGTGCTCCCTGGTCGCACCTCGGACAACGTAGCGGAGGACGACGCTTTCCACACTATTTTTTATGACGACCTAGCACCATATTTGAAGTTAGTCCCACAAGACATACCGTCAAATCTGCTGGTGGAGGCCTTCCTGTGCTTTTGCGGGCTACCTCCTCTCTCAACGTTAGCCGCGCACCAGCGTGACTGGTGGTCTGATCCTTTCCTGCAATACCACTGGTCGTCATTTTCTTCTCACGGGGACGAGCCCTATAATTTTACACGAACGCTGGAGCGCTTCTCAGGCTGCCCTTCGAAGAGCTTTCAAATGACGACTGAGCTCTTGTTCGACCAAAGTTTCTCTACCAACGGCAGCGGACTAGATACCGGTTTCATCAGACGACTACTCAAACTTCTAGCATCAGATCCGTCTAGTGATGACGTGTTTGGCGAGTATCTTCTAGCCTTCGAATTCAGACACTATCCTCAGGAGGTTTTCAAGACAGCAAAGCGGCTGCTGAAAGGACGGCCTTCAAGCTTGCGCTTATACAATGCTTATGGATTAGTCGAAGCCCGACTTGGAAACTTAGACAAGGCAGACCAGGTCTTCCGCACTGTCCTTTCCATGCAGAACGACAACTCGACAAGTATAAGTCCGCCGATTCTGGGACTGCTCAACAGCTGGGTTTGGGAAGCGCTCCGTAGAGGAGAAAGACAAGTTGCATTATGGCGTCTTGTCACACCATACGGTAACCTTCCAGCAGACTCTGCTCAATCGCAACCAGATCAGAACCTCGTAGCCGAGACTCGTACAAGGCTTGATGAAATCAGCGAGCGTGCATTACTTGGGCAAGAATATGCAACAGCCATTCTGAGTACCTCACTCTCCGCTCTACTACTTTATCTGACCAACGACTGTAACGCTGAGCGTGCCCTCGAGCTTCACTCGCATCTGTCAATCTGGTTTACATCACACAATGCCACTAATACGCCTTTCGCCGAGCTACATGCACAATTCATATCACGCTTGCTAACTCATCACGTCACCCACGCACCTATTGTCAAACCTGCCCTTATCCGCACAACACTAGAGCCACTCATATCTCGCTTCCCGGACAACACAATCTTGCTTTCTCTTTACGCTGCCAACGAGGCCCGCTTCTCTATAGATGATCGCGTGCGGGGCATCATGCACAAAACTACCCTTCAAAGCCAAGAAGAACGCAGTGTCGGCGGCTGGGCCTTTGCGATCCACTACGAGAAACTGAAAGGCGAGATTGCAGGCTCAACATCGCATTCCATACGTGCGCTGTACAAACGTGCCACTGAGTCCAGTGGTGCGCATTGTCCTGCACTATGGAAAGCCTACGTGCAGTTCGAGCTAGCACAGCTACGCCAGCTGCAGGAATCGACACGGCTCGGTAGCAAGAAACCGCGTCGAGATGGGAAGAAGAGCAAAGCGGAAATCCGATTGGATGAGGCGAGTCAAAGAGTCAAATATACGTATTATGCCGGTCTGCGTAATCTTCCTTGGTGCAAGGAGTACGTACTGCTTGCTTTCACGGATGCGAAGCATGTGTTTAGCGATGAAGATAAGTGGAAGTTATGCAGGGTAATGGTTGAAAAGGAGATGAGGCTGTATGTTGAAATGGACGATGATGGAGCGTGGGAAATTGCTAGAAGGGAAGGATGGGTAACTGACCATGTTATGGGGAGGTGATACGGCAACAGCCGTGGCCTAGTTGGGTTGAGTCGAGTAATAGGATTGGATCAAACTGGGGATGGGCTTTTGTGGAAAGTATGAATATCAGACCGAGACAAGAAAGCAGCCTGCCGAGGCTAGAGAGATATTGAACCTTGCTTGTGTATGTTATAAGCACCTGGCAGCAACCCTTCTCACTCATTTCAGCTGTGTAGTGACCAGTTATTAAATCCCTATCACTATAACATCCATCCCTGAGTCACGAGACGCACCTTGTCGCAAGACAGATGGCGGGCACTCTAGAATTAAGCGACTATATTTCTCCAAGCGTGTCAAGTTCATCTATATTATTATGTATATGTTAGACTACTGTAGAACGCTTCTTTATGTGTAACAGGCAATCTCCATAAGCCACCAAACAGGTAGTTCTTGCAGCTGTACAGACTTTACTAATAGAAAATTACAGTCTAACTTAAATAGAATGCAACTAGTGATACAGCGCTTAGCGAAAATAGCTTTCCTTGAACGGAGCTGCAATGAGTGTGTGCCACATCACTCCACCTGCCTGAACCAGTGCAGCACTATTTTGTCAGCACACGTGCAACAAGACATCGGCACGACTCTTTGTATTACCACACCTCAGCAGCTCAATTTACTATTGTGTTGAGATTTTCTGGATCTGGTCTATAGAGCGCCTGAATTACTTAAACGATTGAAATCCCCTACCACAATACCGCTGTCAACCCCTTTCTGCCGCTTAGCTACTCTGACGTATTTAACACGACACCGCTATAAATTGAGTTGCACATCTACACCACGACGAAGTGAAGACTAATTTTGCTAGCTATCATGGTCTCTTTCGATCAGCGTATCGTCCTCCCTAGCGAAACTCAAGTTTTCTTTGTCGTGCTCATTCTGGTCTTCTTCCTACTTGTTCTGGCTATATTTTATCTTGGTAAGATGTTTCAGCGGTTGAGCATGGCTATCGAAAAACAAAATAAGATTTTGGAAGCAGGCAATCGTGTACAAGAGAGGAAGATAAAATGATTGAAACAAGGCAACAGCAAAGAAGAACACCATATAGCGCTTAGGGCACACAAGCAGAGTGAGCAATAGTAATTCATAACCCCCTATGGTTTGACTTGGATTCCTTAAATTCTGAGTAAGACACGGTCCGTACATCCTGTCTAGAACCAACTTCCCCACTTCCCATTTCCTATCAGAAAGATCGCTCTCCGTTTCCCACACACCCACTTCCCTTTCCTGCATTCCTTCTTCCTCAACCCAGCGGCATCAAGGTGCCACCAGCATCAATGAAAAAAGAGTCTTCGCGCACACATCCAGAAAGTGCAATAGGACGGGCACAGTGCTCCCCCATGTGCCAGATATAGCAAGTACATCGTGACTTTTGGGGGGCCGGGGCTCAAAAATAGGAGTAACGTGTTTGGAATAAAATCCGAGGTGTTACCCTGCGGAAGAACAGATACTACATCGGATCAAAGCCTGTAAGGCAAAGAGCGAGCTGAGGAATTTGAACGGGTGAAGAGGGAAAGGGAGGTTATATAGGGCAAGTCAGGGCCTAGGCGGCAGTGTGAACATGTGATGGCACGTGAGAAGGATGTCTGCCTTTTTGGCGTGAGTGGAGACGAAGAAGGGGGTTGTAAGCACATGAGACACATGGTTAAATCAAAACAATATTAGAAGAGCGTTGAATGGCTCGTTATGTCTTAGTGGCATCTCGTACCCTTGGGATGATGAAATGTTGAGGTTGGCAGCCAGGCAGACACGTCACGTGATGTGTTTACCTGGTCGCAGTCCCATTTTCTCCAAAACCAATGTGCAGAAGGCAAGTAGAATGTCCAGTTGAACTTCCGAACAGGGCGTCGCCCCTTTAGATTTAGGGTTGCGATAGTGCCTCATATTTGAAACAATGCATAAAGAAAGATTCTGACCTACGGAATCGATTTTCCTTCTACCTAGTCCATCATCACCCCGCTTTTCTACAATATCCTCAAACAGTGGCTTCATCACCTTTAGATCGACATGTACTCATGTAAACCTCACATTCTTCCTAGAAGTCTCTTTCAAAAACCCTTCCATCCGCATTCGAAGCGACGCTTCCAGCCATTTGACATGGGCTCCCAGTCGGCGTCATTCAAGTCTTGACACCACAAATCTGAAGGAGCCAAAACTGGCTTCTGACCCTTTGCATTACAGGCCTCTTCACATACTGAAATCACAAATGGTTTGTCCTCGGTAAACGATTCGGTGGTCATATAGGGCCTACACTCTACACCTTCGAAGGGGTCGCAGCCTGGCATACCTTTCTTGATATCGAAGTTGACCCTACACTTATCAACATCTAAGGGGTCCGAAACAGTCATGTCGACTCCGAAAGGCATCATATGTTGGACGGGACGGTTGACAGACTGGATGTAGTCCTTCATCTCCTTCATACCATTCCCATGTACGTTGTGGTCACCAGCCTGATTGCCATTGGGGTCGTAGAGCGTCCAACCGACTTCAGAGTAATCTTCATGCATGTACTGGGAAATCGCTATTTTCCATTGTCCATTTCTGTCCATTGGTCCAGGACTCGGAGAAGGCAGGGCGGGGGTATTGGTTGTCGAAGGCGATGATGACATTGTCTTTGTCAGTGGTGATGATGTTGGAGGTGGGGGAAGCGCCGTAGAAGATGGTGGGGGTGTTGCAGAAGATGTTCGGGGTGTCGTTAAAGATGATGAGGTCGTCGGCGGTGGTGAGGTCGTTGGAGGCGATGGTTTGGTTGAAGGAGAAGAGGCTATTGGAGGAGAAAGGGTCGTTGAAGACGAAGAGCTCGTAAGAGGCAAAGAGCTCGTAAGAGGCAGAGAACTTGCCAAAGATGATGAGTTCGCCAAAGGTGATGGGCTCACTAAAGGCGAAGCGGTCGTTGAAGGTGACGAGAACGTCGTCTTTCTTGAATGCATAATAGTTGTGTTTCTAGCGAACGTTGTAGATCTACTCAGTGGATCACTAGGATTGTTATCCCCCTCATCATCATCCAGAGATAGCGGCGCTCGGGTGCATGCAGGTCCGTCCGAGGTGAGCGTGTTCGTATCTGTCACTGTCGTGGTAGTTTTGAAGCCAGGAATTGCACCTCCACATGCAGTCACCGTCGCGTCGATCATCGGCAGACATACGGAGGAGACCATTGTCGACGAAGTTCCTCGAAGACTTGGTGGAAGTGCAGACACATTGAATCCTTCAGTACACCACACGAAACGCTCAGTGATGACCGTCCTGTGAGCATCGTCGCAAGCTTCAGGATCCGGGCGGTTTGGTGGCTTTGTTGGCGCAGGACCAGGCTTGGGTCCGCAGCCATCAGGGATTGTACAGCCTGGGCGACTACATAGCTCTGGTGGGCAAGGATCACACCCTCCTCCTGGACAGTATCCATCGTAACCGACGACACCGTCCGGTTGGGTGCCAGGACATCCAAAGAATACACACGGGTTGCACCCGAAGAGACCACATGGGGTGTTGAGCTCGAACTCCAATCCAGGACAGCCAGGACCAAATCCGAGGCCCATCCATCCACAACCACAACCAAAAAGTTTGCATTCGGGTCTGGGTTCCTTGGGGTAAGACGTCGGTTTAGGCTTGTTCTCAGGGCCATCCGTCGCGCACTTCTTGGGGATGCATGGGCAAACGGGCCGCTTGAAGATAAAAAAAGTGACAATGCGCCACTTGATGCAATCCGCTATGCAGTCGTTTGGCTTGCAGTTTGGCGTACGATCCACATGAGGATCGCGATCGCCGCCAATGCGGTCACCCCACCACCATGGCAAACACCAGCCGGCATTCTCAGGAAGCAAACATTCGTAAGGTGGCTGTACATGTTCAGGTCTAGGAAACATCCATCCTTCGCAAAAGATGTTGCACCAGTCCAAAATTCGACACTCGTTAGGACAGCCCATAGCAGTAGGCACCGGTTGAGTGAAACTGGTGGTAGGACTGACACCTGGTGAAATCAAAGACAAGGCTGGATTCGCAGTCGGAGAACCTGCTAGTTTGCTTCCCGCAGTTGTAGGGGATCCTCCTTGAGTCCTGGAGCTGATTTGCGAGCGACTTTGGGTATTGGAAATTACTGTGGATGAGGCCAAACTAGGAAAGACCGGAATAGGAAATATGACAGAGAAACCTGTAGAGCTGCCTAGTGGGATCGAGAACTGCGCACTTGATGCACCCGTAGTGAAGCTGCCCTGGCTACCGGGCGATGTTGCAGGTGCAGTTGGACTACCTGAAAAGCCGGATGAGGGCGTAAAAAAAGGCCCTCCAGTCAAGCCTGAAGATTTCCCAAAGGTCTCAGAACTGCTCACAGTACTGGGCCAGGGAAGGGATGAACCTTTCGAAGGGTTAATGGTAGGTACACTAACAGTCGAGGTACCAAATACCGGAATACCAGGCAACGAGATAGCATTCGAAGAAGAGGCAACTGAAGACTGCTGAGTGGCCCAGAATACGGAAGATGGCATACCGACGCTCCCAGATGGAGAAGTCACAGTCCCCGTCGAACCAACAGAGTTTGATTTACTTTGAAATGAGGGTTGACTGTTTGGCGGGGAGGGAGATAATGGCATTGAAACCTGCACTGAGGATGAGAGGCCGGAATGGCTTGGTTCAAGAGCCGACGTTGGCTGACTGCTCCAGATAACAGACGATGAAGCAACGGATCCCTCAACTGATGACATAGAGGTTGGAGGAGGTGGAGGTGGAGGGCCTCCAGATCCAGACGGCGTATGGAAAGGAAGACTTCGGTCAGCTGAGCTGCTGGGTAGTTGAGGAATGACTGGAGCTGGAACAAATGTAAGGGATGGTAGCGGTACAGATTGTTCGGGATGATGAGACCCAGATGGCGTATTGGAATGAGAATTCTGACCGGCTGAGCTGCTGGGTGGTTGAGAAATAACTGGAGCTGGAACGAACGTGATGGACGCCGGAGGAGTAGGTTGCTCCGAATTCTGAGGTCCAGATGTCACATGGGAAGGAGTACTTTGACCAGCTGGGCTACTAGGTGGTTGAGGAATGACCGGACCTTGAACAGATGTAACGGATGACGGGTGAGTAGGTTGTCCAGGATTTTGAGATCCAGACGGCGCGCCAGACGGCACGCCAGACAGCGTATGGGGGGTAGGATTCTGGTTAGCTGAGCTGCTGGGTGGGTGCGGTATGACTGGAACCGGAACGAACGTGATGGATGCCGGGGGAGTAGGTTGGCTAGGGTTTTGGGATCCCGGGACGGCAGAAGACGAAACAACCGGTCCAACTGGACTAGGCAGTTCTGGTACAATAGGTATATCGCAATGGTTGTTGTCGAGGGACCAGAGTGATGTTCCACCAAGACAGCGTTTGTTGGCCAGCTCTAGTTTCAGCCCGAGGGTGTAATCGTCGTCGTAGCCAATCCACTGATCATCCCAGGAGATCTCCATAGCCCCGGCGCCACCCAAGATGACCTGAGGTTTGAGGTTCTTCTCTTGAATGATCCTTCGGATCTCGCATGCACTGAGGAGGCCAGCTTCCTTCGTACAGATGCCTGCTTTGCTTGGACCGGTGAACGTACAGCCATAATACTTGCAGTTCCGATCAGCAACTGTGAAGCCGCGTCCATAATTGGCGATACCCATATTGATCTTAGTTGAATCAAGCTTCGTGGATGATAAGAGGCTGAGCGCTGCGTCAATTTCGGCAAGTTCAGTATGAGGCTTGATCCTGGGTCCCAAACCATCCACGAACGCGTCCCAAGGCCCATGGAGATCATATGTGAGTGTGGTGAACCAATCGACGGCGTCCTGCATTTTCAGTGGATCCATGTTCTTCAGGTATTCGAACTGAGCTGGTAGAACGACAGAGATAACAAAATCTTTTCCGAGGCACTCACGCAGCTCGTGAATCAGATTGACTTGGTTTTGGGTGTCGGCTGGGTTACCGCCACGGTTCGAAGCGCCAGGCCACTCCCAGTGTATCTCGATGCCACTGAACTTCCATGTCTCAAGAAAACGCTTGAGCGAGCTGATGAAAGCCTCGCGGCTGGCTTTTGTACTGGACATGTCCGACCAGGCGGTACGTGTTGGCCCTTCATTGGACATGTTCCATCCGCCGATAGCCTTTCGTTCAGTCAGATACTACTGTGCATGAGTAGGTTTGGAGGGGTAGTTACAAGTCCTTTATGAACACTGTCTGGTAGATGAAGAAACTGGTTGTAGATCTCTTCGTCGTCGGGGCGTGCCATGCCAACGGCGAAAGTCTTGGGATCAAAGACTGCGAAACCGAAAGTGACGTGTGTGAAGCCGGTCGTGTTCAGACGGCCAGGCCAGATTTGTTCGCAAGCACGACGACGGATATTCGACGCGTCGAAGTAAGCGACACGTCGCTTTGCACTACCCTTCTCACATGTCGCAGTCGGAAGCTTACTACAGTTCCCTTGACAAGGTGTAGAAACGCCCGACTGCGACTGAGATCGACAAAAGACATCGGAAGCGCCGCAGAAGCCGAAGTATGAGCAACAAAGGCTCAGTGGGCAAGTCTTTGAACCGTCCTCGCTGAATTCACCACAAGGCGCCTTTGCATCGCAGTTCGCAACACACTTCGAAGGTGGGTGGGGACTACAGTGTTCAGGGCGATAACCACAATGACCTCGGTTTTGTCAGTCACTGTTGTTATATGAGCATTTAATGAAGACTTACCATCACTATTGCAGCAAGCGCCGTCAACGCATGGCTGCGATGCGCTGCACTTGAAGCTTTCTTTGTCGCCGGTAGAGAGATCGAAGGAGCCATCGGTTTGTGCCCGGATGTAGCCCTCAGTGATCTCAAGGGTCGGTGGAACGCCGATGGGGTCGAGGCCGCTGGCAAAGCAGCTAACTGACAACCCAAGCAATGCGAGTATCCACAATCGCATCGTGGGGACTACTTCAGTTCTTGATGATGTATCTTTCAGGAAGGGACGATATGTAGAGGCAAAACAGGATAGATAAAAGGAATTGAGAGGGGGTAAGGTGTTTGGAGGGTAAAGAGAATACAGGCGGAGGATACGAGTAGATAAGTGAGCGAAGCAAGTTTGCTCTCGGGTGAAAGTGAAGGCTGCGGGTGCGGAAGGCGCGACAGAGTGAGAGGGAGCGTGGACGGGCAGCCAAGCCGCGAACATGCTGAATGAAAGTTAAGAAATCCATCTACCAAGAGATGTGGGATTGCTCCAAAGATGCAGATAGCGGAGTCGGCCTTACTATCCCACTGACTGCACTATATCAAGTCTAGTGAATTGGTATATGCTGGCATGCCGTATTACAGTGATTCTGGAGCTTAACGAGCGATACTATACTTAGAAATACTTTCTTTTCCCGTATCTTACAGCGATAACTGACAGTACAAGACTTAAAAAAACCTATGAGACCATCTTCCTCTGCAGGAAATGGCGAATATCAGGAAGAAGTCAAGGGAATTGGAAGGTTTGGCGGGCGTTGTCCTTGATACACACTCTGTGATATCAAGAAGATGGTTCTTATCTGTGCATTTTCTTCTTATGCAGAAAGCTCTACGCGTAGCGAAAAATCGATACAGTTCTGAGACGGCTCTTGATCAAGGCAAACGCGTTCCTGAGTTGGTTACACCCCGGATGATCCAAAAGTCTATAAGCATATTGAAGATATGACGGCAGCAGCAGTCGGAATTCCATCGTGATCTTTGATACGGATGCTCGCCGCAGACATGAGAGTAGAGAGTGTTGCAGTTGAGGCTGTAGAAACCTGGCCCCGCCATTGAACCCTACGCGCTAGAGACACGCTAAAATTCCCAAGTTTACTACTGTTGATTGGTCAGCATTGGATAGTCGTCCTCAACTATCGGCAGAATTTGCGTAGAGCAATGTCGGTATAGGACTGCTTGTACACGAATGCTCTGAGAAACGGCAGCCACCAGGTGCGGGGGGTTATTTGGCATGGTGCGGCTCTTCGTAGCAGTTGTTATGAAGGCCTCTCAGATACATGACGCCTAGACATCCAACTGAAGGCAAATTTGTCATTTGGAATGTACTTTACTGTCGCGCGTTCTTTTGATTGGTTCGGCTTATGCTGACCACCGAATAAAACGCACGAGTGTATGGATCAGGCCTTCTCTTGTTATCTGATGTCTTGGCACGTCCCTGGATGGCGGGGTTGCGCTAACGTCATCTGGAGTCTTTCGATCTGAGCTCTGCTTGCTGTATCCCATCATCGCGTCTCATGAATTTATACTCTTAACACCACCAAGATGGCGGAGTCGCCTTCTTTTGGCGGTGCACCGGGCATCATGATGCCGCCACGCCTCTCCATAGAGCTCGATCGTACCGACCCCGGCGTTCCTTTTCGCGCATCGCAATCCCACATTCACCACACTTGGGCCCGAACCTTCCACTCGAGACCAGAGCTCTATATTCGCCCTCAAAGCCTTCAAGAGATCCAGAAAGTAGTCAATCTTGCACGGCGCATGCGCAGGCGGGTCGTCACTGTAGGATGTGGACATTCGCCCTCGGACCTTACATGCACCTCGTCATGGATGGTCAACCTTGACGACTTCAACGAGGTGTTGAAGGTGGACAAAGAGCGCAAAACAATGACAGTGCAAGCTGGAATACGCATGCACAACCTGAACCTCCAAGCAAAATCCTATGGCTTGACAATGCCAAACTTGGGCTCGATCGACGTTCAGTCTTTAGCCGGAGCAATTGGGACAGCTACACACGGCAGCTCGTATAACCACGGCCTTCTCTCAGACCGCGTTCAGAGTCTGCGCATAGTGTTAGCGAATGGTCAAGCAGTTCGATGTTCCCCAAAGCAGTCACCCGACCTCTTCCGGGCCGCCTTGGTATCGCTAGGCGCGTTGGGTATTATTGTCGAGATCGAGTTCCAAATGGTCGAGGCAAACAATGTCGAGTGGGTGCAAACTATCCGGCCGATCGAAGATGTGCTGGCAGATTGGAACAACGGACTATGGACTTCGAACGAGTTCGTCAGAGTTTGGTGGCTGCCGTACATGAAGCGTGCAGTAGTATGGCGCGCAGACAAGACCAACAAGGCCCACCGAGCACCGGAATACAACTGGTACGGCGGCAGTGTTGGCTATCATACCTACCATATCTTGCTCTGGATATCACAATATGTCCCACGCTTTTTACCTTGGGTGGAATGGTTCGTCTTCGGCATGCAATACGGCTTCAAGGACGGCAATATCATCTCTGCAGTCGGCGAACAACGCACTGAGCTCCTCATGAACTGCCTCTACTCTCAATTCGTCAATGAATGGAGCATTCCCCTCGACAAAGGTCCTGAGGCTTTGACCCGCCTCACAAACTGGCTTCATGGTGACGAAAAGTCCTCCGGCCTCCCGTTTAGTACAAAAGGTCTTTATGTTCATTCACCTATCGAGGTCCGCATCGCGAATACCGTCAATCGAGAGCCCCGTCCGTACCTTGATACTTCTTACCCAAACACACCCGCCTTGTATCTCAATGCTACACTTTATCGCCCTTATGGTCAAGATCCACCTTGCCGAGAGCGCTACTATGAAGCCTTCGAACATCTAATGAAAGAGTACAATGGCCGTCCTCATTGGGCAAAGAACTTCCAATCTGTCGATAACGCCTATCTCTCGTCAGTGTACGGTAAAGATCTCGAAGAGTATAACCGCGTCCGCAATGAGGTTGATCCTGAAGGCATGTTCCTTGGCGCCTGGCACCGTCGCACCATCCTGCCACCCAAGGTTGATCTTCCTCTGCTCCCTCTTGAAGAGAAGGAAGTTATCCGCCGAAGCCGCCGTACAGGTGGTGTCGACTGGGTCGGTGAACAGGCACGCTGGTTCGATGGTGGTCTTGACGTTTTCGAAAAGGCTGGGAGCGAGTCTGGAGAGAGTTTCGATCTCATGGCCGAGGCTGAGGCACAAAACAGCGTGCTGCTCGAGGGCTTGACGGATGAACTTATCGTCACCGAGGACAGCTACAGCATGGAGGCCGAGAGCCGGATGAGAGAGGATACGGAACAGTATATCACTGGGACGAACGTATTCAACAAAATGTAGAGTTATCATGCCAGAGGGTGGAAGTTTTCACGCACATGATATGAAAAATACCTCTCACTCACTATACTTATACGTAGATAGATATATGAAAACTCGAATACGATGGCAACTTGTCTACATGGCTTGACACTCTTAATTGGTCCACAACACGGCGCACAGATGTTCATGCAACCTCTCTAAAGAGATTCTCTGGCTCAATTCTGACAATCTCTGTGATCAAGAAACTATAGAATCCTGGGGTACCCAATACATTATCGGGCTAGATGGGCATTCGGGGGCTGAACGTTACTTGGAGACATAACATACTGTCCCGTTTGTGATAAAAAGACCAATGTAAAGTCCAGGCTGCAACAAGTCTTGTAGCGATTCGATTGACATGTTTCTATTTACAAGTTTGAACCCCCGAAGAAACCTCCTCGACTATGCAGTCTCCGATGAAGCTGCAGTGTTGAATCCGGCAACCATTCCTTGTTAAAGTTGATGGTCCCTTTACATGGTCTGAACGTAAATCTCAGAGCTTCCAGATGACTGGTAGCCCTCGGTAGCGACAATCTGGTAGTAGTGCTGACCCAGGTTGAGACCGTAACGGGCCCAGGCGTTGAAGTGGTTCTGCATGTTCACACTTCCACCTACACGCTTCTGTGTGCGGACGGACCTAGAAATATTGGTCAGTATCTGCATCCTCGTCGAAGTTGAACGCCGAAGCTGCTTACCAGTACTGGTTAAAGGTTCTGGTTCCATCGATGGAGGGCTGGTTGTAACGCGTAGAGACAGCGACGTCGTAGCTGCCGCCGTCGGTCTGGAAGGTGCCCTTGTACTGGGCCCCGCTGCTGGGGTTGTAGGTGCCGTAGGATTCAATTACGTAGTACTCCACAAGCGGGTTGCGGGTCCATCCGTAGACAGCGAGGTATCCATTGCCCTGGGGGTTAAAGGATCCACCGTAGTTGATGGTACTAGGCATGTTAGCAAGGATCTCAGGATCAGACACTGTTCGCCATCGTACCGGCCAGTTCCAGGATTCCATCCCTTGCCACCAACGAAGTTGCCAGTGTTTCTCCAGACTACGGAATACTTGCTGCCCTCACCCATGGTGTATTGGGCAGAACCGCCACCATCAGTCCACCATGAGTAGAAGTATCCGTTGTGGTATCCTTCAGAGCTGGGAGTGGACTGACGCTTCTCAAGAAGAGCAGTCGCGTTGCCATCGTCACGCTCGGCGAGGAAGTCAAAGGGAGCAGCGAGGATGCTGGTGGTAGCCACAGCGGCGAGAAGGAGAGACTTGAAAGAGACCATCTTGTGCTGAGTGTTGCTGATCTTTGTCGGATGCAGTGAAGCTACTGACTGCGAGCAGTGGTCAACTTATATCTCTACGCCGAGTGATATTTGAGCCTGAATCGCGGGATGAACTCATACTGGATGTCATGAGATCTCATTTTGCGTCTTGCCTCTATCCGTGCTGGTCTACACACTGATGGTGGGTTGGAGCCTCTCACTTCGAGAAGCTCGCGCCCAAATGGCGGCCACAATGACCAAGTCAAGACGGATAAGGCAGATGCACCGACTGGCATCTAATTTCGGTAGCTACCGCTACCATAGCGCGATCACAAAGATCCGTAGCCCTTGTGTGAATCTGCAGGACATAATTAAAAAAGCATCGCTGTACCCGGTTTTTACGCGCTGTTTGAACCTGGTTTCGAGGATTTTAATATCACAGCAAGCCACAAGAACACATGCGTACGCCTTACCCCACACTCGTTGTGTTCTATCACTGTCTAGTAGATATACGAATTGGACTAGACTTGCATACGCGATGGACTTGTCAGGGGTTAGTAACGCACGACACGAAAACCACAGCGCTCACAGCGGGAAACATCGGCAATTTTTCAGTTTACCACCGGGTGAAGACATAATGCCAAGATATATAGCAGCCGGTACTTTACCGACTCCACTACCACACGCCAAGCACGGTGGATGTCTTGGCCCGGAACTGAGGCGGCGTGGAGTGCAGAAGAGTGGGTGGGTCTCCATGTGGGTGATCTGACGGAGATAAAGTTCTGGAACGAATCACGCAATGCAATGCAAGAATTGGGCATGCCCAGAATATGCAGATAAGGCGATAAATCTCGTGGCCCACCGGAGATTGTATACGGGGGCCCCTATGACGTGGTTGAAAAGTTTAACATTCTCCTGGGCTGTTTATTCGGATGCTCCGCCTGCTTTGGGAAGGTTCCGAGGCATCGTTGACGCTAGGTCGTTATATTTACAACCTCTATAGGAGGACAATGCCCAGACTACTGCACCCCGGTGTGATGCCAAGACGAGGTAGCTCCACCCACGATGTCTTGGTGTGCGAACTTAGATATTAGCCTGTGCTAGCATTCACACAGCAGATTACCTTACGGGCCACGGGAACTATCAAATCTTTCCACTTCCAGAAACCTAATGCGTGAACATATCACCTGGGGATACTAAAAAACGGCCGAACCGGTGGTCTTTGATATTGCACTGGGGTGCTCCGAGGAAGGTATGGCTAGAAAAGTGGGTATGATACCACAATATCGTACGGAAATCCGGCACGATCTTCGAGTCAGAAAACTGTATGTGTTAGCACAGTGGAAATATTCCGAATAATGGGAACAGTGAATAAAGTCAGGCATTTGAAGGAAAGAAAACAATAATAAGGGATGATGAGTTCGAGCCAGAGAATCTATTACTGGCAGTCCCCATGTTAAAAAGCCTCCTGGTACCAGTTCTGTATTAACCATCATTGACACCACTACCATGCCATTCTGGAGTGTCTTCAGTAGACCCATTATGGTACTCTAGAAACCTGCCCGGATGCGGCAAAATTGTATGGCTTATCTTGGGCCCTGGAATCAATTTGTCGACTTCAATATTTTGCCCGATGGGCTGTTTTGCCACCCGATCTGATATCTTTGGCCATGTCTTTAACCGGCTCAGTATCAAGAACAATATTTCGGCGGTTATTTGATTGAGAGTGCTATAGTTTCCGCCTTGCCTAGCTTCGTGAAAGACTGGTGAGATCTTTCTTTTGACATTCCTTGGGGCTTGGAAGTATCAAAGACCATATGTTTCGAGCGTCTCTTGTTTTGGTAACATGATCTTGGGAGAAAATTTGCTCAGCAATAGAGAGAAAAGGCGTTCCTAACTTGAATATGAAAGAACAAGCCACCTGTGCAACGACAAAGTACTGTGCAGGCCTTTTGGATAAGCAAATCTTAAAAGAGATTGTACAGATGATGAGACGGAAGAGATAGATAGAGGCCGCAATCTGGCCATATATCAACGCGATTACTAAAAGTTCATCGGTAGTAGGCAACAGAATGCTCGCCTAGATAAGAGGACGCGCGGAAGGCCAGTCAAGGCCATACAGCTATGACAATGTCCTAGATAATGGAGATGCTGGACCCGATAGCCTCACTAACATTAAGACGTTCAAGCCGTTGATTTGGATAGCGAACACACAGTTCTACTCCATATAGCTATTTGCTGAGTTCATTTGAATCGTGATGTTAGTAGTTGGCAAGGGAAATTATGTGACACTGTTGAGACAGATCCAGAGATGCGTTTGGTAACTCTGAAGCTGAGTAAATTGTTCAATCACCGCGGCGCTGCAGCTCTCTATCAGAAGAAAGGAACTACTATACGATGTTCAATAACGATCTGTGACATTGCTCATAGTTGAAGTCGATCTCTAGGTCTAATCGTTGGAACTTGTCGAGAAACTCAGATCGCGCCCACAATCTCGGCTAAGGAACATGTCAGGGAGTGACACTCTTACCTCACAGAGTTTTAGATTTTCAGATCAAAAAAAAGGGAGACTCGCCTTAGCAGAGGTTAGGCGAAAGGAGGTGGCCGCGCCCACTGTCTTGACTGAGGAACAGAGCACAAGGGAAAGAATTTACGGTGAAAGAAAGGCTAGATTTAATGGAAATATATGGCTACCAAAGCTGAGAAGCACTAAACAAGCAACTGGTTGAATAGAGCGAATGTAATGCTCTTGATAACTGTGAAATTATCTGCATCATATTTACATGATAAGTGCTCCAAGTATAGCATTAGAGAGTAGCTAGTCGAGATAAGAACTATCCTGACATTTTCCTTAAATGTTAGATTGACCATTGTAATTCATCTTGACAGACTATTAGACATGATAGCTATTACGTTTTTAAGTGGGTTTCCTGCTGAGGTACGCTACATCACGTGATAAGACAGTGCTTTCCATTTCCGCTATATCACGTGACCTATTCAGCGATGCCTGTGTCGCTCCTAGAGCTTCCTGTTCATTTTCCAAAGCCGGATAGGACGTTCTTCACAAACAAAAGTACACAGATGAGTCAATTCTTTCATAAATTACGGACATGGCTACGGAAGACAGATTCGTATGATACAGAGACTGGCACAATTTCGGTCGCCATATATCCACATCCAATCATAACAATTTCATCCTAACAGAACATGACCAGGAACCATCTATGATGACTTCCAGAACTCACCACCCAACCACCTGTTGAGCATCTCGAGCGAAGCCTCGGGCTGGTCGTAGGGGACCATGTGGCCACCAGCATGGAGCTTCAAGAAGGTGAAGTTACCGCTGGACTTGACCTGGCCGACAGTCTTGCCGTCGCCGTCAATCTTGAAATCCTTCATCTCAGCCTTGTTGTAGTCCTTGGCACCGGGCCACTCGAGAGCCTCGGTCCAGGCCTTGTTGCCGAGCCAGTTGCAGATGTAGTCGGCATCACCAGCGTAGATGAGGACGGGGATCTCGGCAAGGATACCGGGGACAACGCGGTGGAAGGGCTTCATCCAGTCACCCTGGAGCAAGAAGTTGCGGTTGATGTCAAAGTTGCAGGACTCGTAGTTGGAGACCTCGGCACCGACGGCCTTCATGACCTCCTTCTTGTTGAGGTAGCCCTGGATCCAGTCAAGCTCGTCATAGCAGAGCGAGTTGCTGCCGCAGGGCTTGCGAACATCGTAAACGTTCTGACCAGTGCGCTGGTAAGGGCCGATCATGGCGTTGTTGCAGTAGATGGAGGCAGGGACACACGACCAGACAGACTCAGAGTTGTAGCAGTTCTCAATGAGGCTGGCGCAACGGGGATAGGCGTTGTCCATAGCCTTGCACTGAGACTCGTCGAGGACAGCAGGCCAGCCACCATCACCGCAGGCCATGGGACGGTAGTACTCGTACTGAGTAAGACCATCGGTCAGACCGTTACCGATGAGAACGGACTGGAGGTTGATGTTGCGGTTCTTGTGAGAAAGGATCTCAGATGCAAAGATAGGGATGTAGTGGCCAGCGTAAGACTCGCCAGAGATGTGGAAGCTCTGGGTGGAGTACTCAGGGAACTGCTTGAAGAAGAGGGTGAGCAGGGCGTAAATGTCCTTGCCAGCAGCAACAGTGTTGCTAACTTGGCCGCTCGAGTATGAGTATCCGACGTTGACGGGCTGGTCGAGGAAGATGACCGAGGCGTTGCTGTTCCACGAGTAGGGGTTGTGCTTGATCTTCTGGTCCTTGGTGATGGACGCGGGACCGAGCTCCATGAATAGACCCGTCAGCGAGGAGCAGCCGGGTCCGCCATTAAGCCAGAGGACAACGGGGTCGTTCTTGGGGTCGTTTCGCGACTCGAAGAACCCTGAGATGCATTAGCTACGGTGGCGATGGCCAGTGGTTATTAGGGTACTCACAGTAGAACAGGTGCTTGTCCTCTTCCTCATCGTCGAGGTATCCAGAGTACTGCTTGACCTTGTCGACACCGAGCACGCTAGGGTCGACCTTCTTGGTCCTCAGGCTGTACTGCTCGAGCTTGCCGTCAATCTCGCGCTCCTTCTCGCCCTTCTCGTTCTCGACCCAGACGCTCTGGATATCGGCGCCCTTCATAATGTGGTCCCACTCGCTGTCCTGCTTGCGAGTGTGGGGCTTGGGCTGGGAGAAGAAGGCCGCCTTCTCGAAGCTCTCAGGGAACATCATGGCAACCTCGTCCCAGATGGCGCGCGCCTCGCCAGTGAGCGATTTGAGGCTGTCCTCGAGGTTGTGCATTCCCTTGGCGAAGGTAGATTCCTTGAGCTCGCTGAACGAGTCGGGGAACTTGAGGACCTGCTGCTGCTGGGGCGCAACAGCAGCGGCCGCTCCAATGAGCAGTGCCGAGGTGGCTACCTTCATGGCGGCGGGTGTGCTAAGCTTCCGGAGCTGTAGCTGTAGCTGGGTGGGGGAGCAAAGGATGCTTCTGTTGATGGAGAAGCAAGGGAAGATGAATGGGAAGGAGGAGGGATGGAGTGTGGAGAGAGAGAGGGATGGATAAGAAGGGCGAGATGAGATGGAGAGGTGTGGGATAGGTCGTGCGGAGGAGCCGCTTGCCTAGGCAACGGAGCATGACGCGCACCCCCGAAGCTTATCAGAGAGGCTGGCGCGTCCGAGCTCGACTATCACATGGGCTTAGCGTTTCAAGATAGTGCTCGCCGCCTCCACGCGAACGGGACGCCAGACGCCCCTGGTAGACACGTCGGAGACATCACCACCACGATGGCCGTCTCTTTGGGCGGGCAATGTTGAGGGCGTGTTCCGTGGTGGCGTCAAGCTGCTGACAGCTGGTGCAGCTCGGCGCGCAGCAAGACGGCGGGATCTGGGACCTGCATGATCCCAATCGGGCCTAGCGCCTCTTCGAATCATCCTGAGTGAGGCCTGCTATGTCATCCGTGGAGAGCGGCCCCCACCAAAAATGTCATCCAACTTTTATATCGTGCGCCCGACACCAGCACGACGACCACAACTGCTCTCCACAGACCCTGCATAGACCGCCGCCATGCCTGTCGGGATTAAGACACCGTCAAATCAGATTAAGCTGACCAACGTGTCGCTGGTCCGCATGAAGAAGGGTGCGTTCACCCCGCCAAGGCCCATGTCTGCTCCACAAGTTACTCACAATATGCCACAGGCAAGAAGCGCTTCGAAATCGCGTGCTACAAGAACAAGGTCCTCGAATGGCGCAACAAGGTCGAGAAAGACCTCTCCAACGTCCTGCAAATCGAAAACGTCTTCCTCAACGTCTCCAAGGGCCAGGTCGCCCCCAAAGCCGACCTGGAAAAAGCCTTTCCCAAGAAGTCGCTTGAGGAAATCATCACCGATATACTGGATCATGGCGAACTGCAAGTAGGCGAGAAGGAACGCAATGCCGAGCTGGAGAGGACCAAGAATGAGGTCATCGATATTGTATCCGGGAAGCTAGTAGATCCCAAAACGAAGCGCGTTTACACTACCGGCATGATTGAGAAGGCGCTCGATCAGCTGAGCTCTGCAGCAGCGTCGCAGCAGGGCGAAAAAGACAAGAACGAGGCCAACGAAGATGGCGATGAGAAGGCAAAGGCAAAGGAGCTGCCAAAGTGGACTGGCATCGTCACCAACAAGTCAGCCAAATCGCAAGCCCTGTTCGCCATGAAGGCGCTCATCGCCCACCAGCCAATACCCGTCGCTCGTATGCAGATGAAGCTGCGCGTTACGTGTCCGACCTCCGTCCTTAAACAGGGCATCAAGACTGCGCCCAAGGCGCAAGCCGACGCCGACGACAAGGGTACAACGGGCACGGTCAAGGACGCGATACTCGGTTTCATGGAAAAAGTCGAGAGCCAAGACACGATAGGTGCCGAGTGGGAAGCCGTCGGCCTCGTCGAGCCCGGTGCGTTCAAGGGCCTCAACGAGCTGATTGAAGGCCAAACAAAAGGACGTGGCAATGTCGAAGTTCTAGAAATGGCGGTTGGCGCCGACGACTGAGCGAGTGGAGACACGTCTTCTCCAGCACGCGCCGCGCATTGTCCTCGCCATCACGTGCTGACGTTCCACTCCCAAAAGAGGAAATGTCTAGGAGACAGTGGGTCAGTTGCCTATTGGGCCATACCCTCGAACCGAAGCGTGCATTGACTTGTACGGTCTGCAACGGCGACACGGCAACTGTAGGCCACCGCTCCTTTGCCTGCCTGCCTCACTCCGCAACATAACTACACACCGGAACCACGCACGGCTCCAGTGCACGGTTCCACTACACTCGGGCCTCTGCCAGCAGCGATAAGCACTACTGTGCACACGCGACCCTTTTGCATGCTGTGCCAGGCTTTGAGTTCTGAAGCTTGCGGACCGTGGACACTACGCTTTCCATGGCTGCTGTTCAGGCATTGGTAAATCCCAATATAGAAGCGTAATGAAAAGCATGCATACGCGTCATATCTTGCCTTGAGTACTTGAGAGAGAAGTAACTCAACCCGTGTACGTGAAGTTATGTGTCGTTGATGGGGTACTTCTTAAGCCCTACTGATCGCCTGTGCACATCACATGATCATTGAGCATAAGCTATGTATCTCTTCCAGTGATACCATAGTCCTGCACCCTGTACTCTAACATAGGATTGAGAAACTGCAAAAGCTTGGGTGAATAAAAAGCTGGATAAATAATGATGAGCATCCATCTAATATGGAGTAGCCTACAAAGTTGACTCTATGGTCTAGCAAGCCTCATGCTAGTCTTCGTGTATTGAACCTCGGTCATGTTATGAACATGTTGAATAATTGGTACATGCGACTATAGTAAACTGAGTGGCGAAGTTGTCTTATTTCATCCGCCAAACCGTGGAGCTACCCTGTACACATATTTGTTGCGCTCGCTATCTCGAAAAAATGGCTGGCCGTCTTTAACTCATGTGACAACGTCTGAACATTCATTTCCCTTCGACCACTTTCATGTCCAAAACTTCTCCAACTACGTCGTTGTCTGCTAGACAATGTGTTAGCGCAACCAAAGTAGCATCTAGGGTGAGAGACGTACTGCTTTGATCTTGTCGGCTATTCGGTTTTGAAGAGTATTTCGCTTCCACACTGAAATTCTCCAAGTTAACCGGTGCTGTGTCCAAGTTGATCCTGTAGTCTTTACGAACCTAGCGAGAGTCTCTTTGCAAACCTCTCTGCAAATATCCATGCAGATGAGTCTCAAAATGTAATAATAAGTGGCCCCTTGAATCATGCCCAACACCACCAAACGGAAGATTAGATAACTCAATTTCTCATCATCATCATCATCTCTCTCGGTTTTTGAAGCGAACTTTTTTGGACATTTTTTGTACACTGGTTGGACTGGTATCTGTCTAATGCGCAGCTGTTGTCGCATTCGATGGGTCTCCAAATTTTGCGGCATACGTCGTACTGCTCTTGGCGCTTCTCGCTGAATGGATGTTGAGAAGCCTCGGATTTGTGAGCGAAGGATTGTTTGACTGAGCCTTGATGCCCCTACAAAAAGAGCTGGTGCTCCTCCCATGATTGAGGCATAGGTGGTTGATCGAATAGAATACAAAGCTAGAGACATGTTGTGTTCGAGTAATAGTACCTGGTTATTGGAAGAGAATGGGATTGTGTTGAAGCGGGGTGCAGAATAGTCTTGAATCAACTGGAAAGTAGAACGGATAGAACACGAAAGCATCGATATATAATGACTGGTTCGAAGGATTGGGTCAACGGACCTACGGTTTGTAATAGCCCGATCCAAACAACGGAGTTACCGTGACTCACCTCACTAGAATTCTCCAACACATATTCATTTCCATGCTTCACAATTGTCATCACGAGTATTTCAAATCTTGTATTGTGAGTTATCAGATGATGGGATGGTCTTGTAGTTGTATAGCGGAAGAGGTCTGAATAGAAGGCCATTATCTGCCATCAATCAGGTGTAGGATAAGATTACTTACACCTTAGCCGATTCGAGCTGAGTGAGTTGTTTGTGTGAGGGTCCACTGAAGAGCGAGCGTTATTATACGAGATTGAATCCACGCATTCTAGGCTTTAGCAGCTAATAGAGATGCAATAGAGAGCTGTGAAAAGATATAGTGGAGTATTAACGCGCCTTACAAGAGACGAATAGTGAAATGCTAGCGAAAGAGCTGTATAGTCCGACGCGCGATACTATAGCAAGTTAGCTATACTTTCTTCTCAGTACAGCACTAAGATAAAAGTTTGTTCGGGCAGATACAGGCCGGCCACAAGCGCCTTGCGCGAACAAACTCCTATCAGGTGTTTGTATGTTACAAAATCAAGCGTCTTGCGATAACGTCTAATAATTCCATGGAACGATTCTGTATAACATGCAAGTTCTTCAACCCATTTAGCTGTCTACTAAACATCGAGTTAGCACCACCAAGAGAGTATCTAGTTACAATTAAACGCTTACTAATCTCATCCCACCAAATATCTGTGTCGAAGGAGCTGGCCTCTGAACTAGATTCTTTATCTTGTGGGCTCTCTTTTTCCGAAGAGCGTGTAGCCTCCAAACTAAAGCTCAGTGTAAGCTGATACCGCACCTGGATTTTTTTCTTATGGTTTTTACGAACCTAACAGAAGATTTCTTGGAGAGAGAATCGTAAAAGCCAAACCAAAAGCCAAACCAAAACGCTCGGTATATTCATTCCAGATTATCTGAGTGATTGGACTGACTGCCTCTGTGGGTTTTTGTAGCTGATTTTCTTGACTTTTGTTTATGTCTGGGCCGGGCAGGTATTTGTCTAATACGCCACTGTTGCCGCCCTCGATAGGCTTTCAATTTTTTGGTACACGTTCAGGTACTGATTTCAGCGCTTGTCGCCGGACCACTGTTGAGAAACTGCTTTGGCTTTGTAGACGGAATATTGTTTGACTAAACTTCCATGCTCCTATTGAACGAGTAGGTGCTGCTCTTATAATTGAAGAACGGGTAATTTTCTGACAAGATTTCAGAGTTAGGGCCATATTAGGTTCAATCAATAATACCGGATGGTGGCGAAAGATAGTGATCGTGTCGGGTGTATATAGAATAGCGGTGGAGAATGGTTTTAGAAGAAACTGAAAGTAGTAGAAATAGACCACAGCAGAAGTTCTATGTGCTGGCGATGACGATTAGGCTACAATTCCCAGAAACCGACGGTTGATCATTGTCGGTTCCCAATAGCGAAGCTGTCCTGACCCACCTTCCTAGGACCTATCAAAATCAATTACTTTAAGGCTAGGGTTTCCATGGGTTAAGATTGCTCGACCAATCTCATTGCGATTATATCCAATACTGCGTTTTCCGTCATCGCGTGAAAGAATGATATTTTCTTCGAGCAGCAGGAGAGAGCCGGGTGGAAAACCCTACAGCACCCGAGCGACATACATCCCATAGAACAATACAACGAGATTTTTTGCATAGGAAAGTATCCCTAGAGATGTGACCATCTTCTAGTGGATTCTTTGGAAGTTTTTGTCTATGAAGTCCTACGAATGTATGACTTCTTTCTTAGATGCGGCCAAGAAACCACTCGCTGTGAGACAACTGTTCCCCCACCTCCATTTTGCATACTCGTCAGCACGAGTCCCCATGTATGGAATTGGCCGCAGAGACTGGGATTAAATACGATGCTATGCCCTTCTACTTCGTCAACTTTGTATGATTCTGATTTCCCAGTTTTCTAGAGAGGGAATGACACATGAGAAGCGCACAATTAGAGAAAGGCGTGTTCAATTATCATCTACACAAACTCCATGCATGCTATTCGTAAATTCCAAATCGCAATCTGTCAATGTCATAACAAGTCTCCCTATCATGCATTGTGTCTCATCTCATCTCTTTTTTTTTACTCTCATTCTTCTTCCTATTCCGCGTATGTTGTAAGTAGGGTCATAAAGTCATAACAAATGCAACTATAGAAGGCAATCGTGCTAGGAAAAAAAAGGCGGTCATTTGAAAGCATGCAGCACAACTCGAAGATGAAGCGTTCCATGACCAGCGCAAAGCGAAAAAGAAAAGAGAAGAAAGAAATCAACAATCTCAATCCCACCACCTTCGACGCATAACCCGCCCATTATCACTCAAAATGCCGAGCACGTCAGCGCTGCTAGTGCGTACGCCCCACACCCGTTCAATCGGGTCCGCAATTGACATCCAGTCCAGCCTCCGCACATCGTGCATGTCGAGCACAGCACAGACCAGCCACGGCGAATACATGGGACAGCTGGTATCCTGATACAGGAATGGGGATGCTGGGCCGACCGCTATGCTGCTGTCTGAATGGGTAGCGCTCTGTGTAAACGCTAGAGGATGGGGTCGCTGTCGCTGCTGCTGCTGTCTTTGTTGCTGCTCGTCCTCTTCCTCTCCCTCATCCTCTTCTTCTTCTTGTGAAGGAGATGGCGGCATTGTTGTATCTGCACTGAGTTCCATGCTGCTTTCCGAGCTAGTCGGCGAAGTGGTGACGGACGAAAAAGAAGCACTCAATGCTTCCGAAAGCATTGAGTCGTCGCTCGTCTTGGTTTTCAATGAAGGCAGAGCACCGGCAGACCCGAGACTGTTACTCATAGCATCGTAACTCGGTATTGTATTCAATGAGCCAGTTGACTTTGAGAACGGAGACTCTTCAACTGGCATGACACTAATGCGGAGGAATGGAGAGTCGAATGACTGCGAGCGTATGCGTACTTTCGGTGAGGGGGTCTGCGGTGCAACTGCAAGAGTCGTCATGCTGTAGCGGTTAGGGCGGCAGAAACCATCTATGTGGCAACTACAGGAAAAGCAAGAACAGGAAGGACCACAAGGCAAATCGAAGGGTAGACTGTCCATCCATCACTAAGGCTTATATCAATCATAGTTACGTCGCGCATGCAGCCGGTTTGCTGGCTCTGCATTGGGAATATGTGACCACGCCACGACGCCTGCAACAAGACGAGGCTGCAGTGCTTCTGGGGACCGTTGTTCGGAGAAGGCGCACATGGCGGGGGAGTGGGATGTGTTAGTGGGTAGCAGGTGATAGCACTGCGTAAGCCGAGGGCTACGATGGGTTGATGCAACATGCGTGGGAGACAGCACACTCCACACTTGGCGGTTAACCCTCCAATCGTCATGAATCGATGAACGCCGAGGCACATGGATTGAAACGTGCATCGCGAGCCTGAGCTATGCTTGTTCTGTGTTTCAGGTGTTCCAGCGGTAGTAATTCTGCTGGTGATATCGATTATAAATCGTTAGTCGCTCGCGCATGGTTTTCACAAGGTAACGCTGTAGCAAGCCTAGACATGGTCAACGAAACATTCCGACTCCTTGCTTGCTTTTTGAAAAGGCCCAGCTTTCAGAAGACCGTGATGCATTCCAATGGACCTGATAAGCATCATCGTTGTGTGACGTGGTGGACATAGTATGGCTGCGCAGCCGACAATCCTCATTCGTCAATCACTAAGCGGCGGGTATCGTGATGCAGCCAAAAACCATTCAATCTTTCAATAATCAAAGGCGTCAAATCATTCGTGGAACAAGTCGAAATTTGAATGTGTGATTTTGGTACAGGCTGTATTCGGCCAACCCTAACCGTGGCACATCATTTCACCCCATCGTGCATTGCCGCATGAAGTGTAAACGTGAAAGCCAATGAAAGCCGTTTGATAAACACCGTGATTGCACCACCCATTTCGTAAAGGCATGTTCCAGCCCCAGCTGCCCAGCGCAAGCGAAAACCTTTAACCCTTCTTCTTGGAGACACCGACGGTTCGGCCGCGGCGACCGGTGGTCTTGGAGTGTTGACCACGGACACGGAGACCCCAGTAGTGGCGGAGACCACGGTGAGCGCGGATCTTCTTCAGGCGCTCGAGATCCTCACGGAGCTTGGAGGCAACACCGTTGGCAAGGATCTGGCTGTTCTTGCCATCGACAATGTCGCGCTGCCTGTTAAGGAACCAGGAGGGGATCTTGTCTGCGAGGAGCGTTAGTTATCGAAAACATAACGAGGCAGGCCACTGCGTACACTGGAGGGGGTTCTGGATGATGGTGACAATGCGCTCGAGCTCTTCGGAGGTGAGGTCACCGGCGCGCTTGGTGAGGTCGACATCGGCCTTCTTGCAGACCAAGTTGGAGTAGCGACGACCAACACCAGTGATCTTGGTCAACGCGTACATGACCTTCTGCTTGCCATCGACGTTCGTGTTCAACAAACGGATGATGTATTGGAAGCTGTTAAAGTCAGCATTGCTCTGACAGTAAGAAAACGCGCCCAAGTCGACATCGCTCATCGTGTGTGCGCGCCGTTTCGTCTCGACAACCACCAAACAGTGCAATTCGCCCCTCCCATCCAGACAGCATGACCAAGTTCCTCCTCTTCGCCGAGTCGGTTCGCTATTCCTCCTCAATCATACCCTACGAACGAACAACTGCTCTTCTGTCTGACTTGTGCATGCCGTTTGATGGGAGAGGCGGACTGCCTTAATAGGTGGCCGAGATCGAACATTGCGATATGATGGCGGCAGCGAATGGACCGTGAAATCTCTGGTGTTTCGACGTACTTAGACTTCTCTCCGGAGACGAGCGCTGTGCCATTGTCAGCATGTCTGTATTGTGTGTGCGTATCCGGCCCAGCATTGCGACCCCGCTCCGTGCGCTCGCGAGAGTCACCGCTCAACACAGGCAAAGTCGCAATGATGAACTGTTCAGACGATCAGGGTGTACTCACACATGATGGCGGCTTGTCGTACGTCGATGTGATATTGTCGTTGCTCTGTCGAGTGGGAAAATCAATTTCGCCCTTCTAACTACTAAGCGAGTGTTAGCCAAGGCCAGGCCCGTGCACGCGACTAACCCCTTCCGACATCCCACCGAGAACACTCAACACCATCTCCCCTTGGTACTTACTGCGTTTTGCAG
>JAIRCK010000144.1:0-50739 GCA_020744315.1 Curvularia eragrostidis | reverse complement strand
TCTAGATAGTAATTAATCTATTGCGTCAATATCTATCAAAACTAATATAATGTGGTGGGGCTATACGCTTATAGAGGTGCGCAAAGTTAGTGAGGTGACCGACTCGCTTGCCTGACCGACTCGCTTATCCGTCACGTTATCTATATTGTTGAAAACCAGTCGGCATCTGCAGTTGATCCG
The DNA here is from genome assembly GCA_020744315.1 of Curvularia eragrostidis. NCBI lineage: Eukaryota > Fungi > Ascomycota > Dothideomycetes > Pleosporales > Pleosporaceae > Curvularia > Curvularia eragrostidis. Next base: position 50,559 of record JAIRCK010000144.1, on the reverse strand, counting down.
CTCGACTGGCTTCTTCATTTCTCTGTGTCGCTACAGTCGCATCATGAATCGAGGGATTACAATCATTCTGAAAATCCTGTCGTCTGTATTTATTTTCTGTATCTTCTATCAGCTTTGTTGGGTTGCGCTCGATCAAATAGCGTTGCAACCAAGCAACCACTCCCAAGCGGAATGGTTTCAAGGCCATAAAAAAACACAAGAAGAAAGTGCTGAGAGTATGATCATATGAAATACAACAACAGTCACGGACTTCTGCTAAAATTCTATCAGCTGCGCATATCTCCGTACCATCGCTTGACTTCAGCAAGACACACATTTCTTATGGACAAACGCAGTGCATGCCAGATTTCAATGCCCGGTTGAAGAAACTTGCAACTACACGCAGGGAGTCATGCGCAAATCATGCGCCTTTTGACACACAAGAAAACCGCCGTGTCGCGCTCGCATCTATTACGACGGGGAAACACGAAGAAGCGTATGACCGCGCGATCCTATCACACATGATGCATGCGGCAGTCCATGAAACATCAGCACACATCCTATGTGAACGACTTGCCGACGGAGCATGGAACAAGATAGCCTTCCTTCTGAATCTTGTCATGAACGAGATGTTGAAGCCGAAAGAAACACGTCTAGAATGGATACTCTGGATCGACCGTGACGCCATCATCCTGGACCCTTGCCGACCACTATCCAGCTTCCTTCCTCCGGACACGGCCGAATTTGAGAACGTCACTTTCATCACCAACAACGACGGGTTGGGTTTGAATGCAGGGTCATTCTTGTTCAGGGTGAATGAATTCTCGGTCCAATTCTTCAACACCGTTTTAGCATTCCGGTACTACCGGCCACATGAAGAGCTCATCCTTGCAGAGCAAACGGCCATGGAGAAGTTGCTTCAGGAGCCCTGGTGGCAGGATCAATACGTGCAGGTGCCACGGTATTGGTTTAATTCGTATCCCCCTACGTTCAACAGCACAGCCTATTTTGAAGCTGGAACCGAGCCAGAATATTTGGCATGGTTCCGCGCTAGAAGGGGTGATTTCGTGGTGCATTTTGCGGGCGACGAGGGAAGGAGCAAGCGCATGTTGCCATGGCTTGACTTGGTTGAGACAATGGACCTGTGGAAAGAAGGCAATGTGAAGAGAGATGTCACCAGCGAGATCCAGCGGTATTGGGAGAGCTATCGCGAATGGAATTTGACTCAGTGGCAAATTACTGGAGATCCAAAGGATCAAAAGTCACAAGCGTCTGGAGATCTTACGGATCAAAAGAAGCAAAAACCTGGAGACCCAGTAGATTAAACGGGCCCATACCTCAAGTATTCACAACTTTCCTTTACGTTTTTTTTCGAAATATCCATGGAATATTCGTCTTTTCTTTCAGCAATCGAAAATGGAGTTTGCTAGGGCCGGTGAATTGGCTGACACGTCTTTTTCACTTCATAGAAGAACTCCCATTCCAAATTTTATTTTCTCAGATACCATTCATAAATTTTCTGCATATGACCATTTAGGTCTGTTGAGCCCAAGTATTGTTAGTTTTGAAGTTGCAGGTGAGACAAGAAAATGAAACCACCATGGCTGTTGTATTACCCTCTCACTCTTCTCACCGTCACGCTGAAGGCCATTTGCAAAGAAAGCGTATCTTGTGGCTTGAATCTCTAGGATATAAACCCTCTTCCTCTAGGAAAAGAAATAACAGCGTTTTTGAATTCGGTAACTACATGCATTCTCGTTTTGCAAATCATGACTTCTACTCGAGGCGTACATTCCTAACAGGATTCTTTCATACACGTCTAGTCAATACCATGAAAGGCTAGTGGATTTATACAGCGTGCTAAGCAAAAAAATGGAGTCGTGATTCTCGGTGGCGCACAGGTGGCTAGGATGACTCTTTCACCACAGTGTGAAGCGAGGGATGCATCGTCTCATACCTTGTTCGGTGCTTACGATACACCTGAAGGTACAGTCGGGTCGCTATACTGAAAACGATGTCTTGGTCGATACTTTTCGTCGTAACGAGGAGGGCGTTTGCTTATATTTCTATTTAGATGATTGGTAACACTATTAGCGTCTACTAGTGCTAGTTTGCTGCATTACCCTCTTGTCTGGATATAGCTACTCGAAAAATCTTAATCAGACGTCCGGGTTTTGATTGGATCTCTGAGGGTATAATCTATTGCACCATGTTTTACAAATACGTTGGGGAGAAGCTAGCGGTGCCTCTACTAGGAATAAGAGCAGATCACGATCGTATGGAATCGGAAGAACACAACAGGCCGTCCATCATGTCAGCTGGAAGACACGTAGTTGTCGGGGGCGAATGACATACGCAGTATACTCGACACAGACTAGGCCAGGGCGTAACCTCTATGGACGTAGAATGTGGCGTATTTTTAGCGGCCATACTGCTCAGATCGGAGCTGTTACCGCGACATGGTAAAGGGCGGCTTAATTAATGCTGAGGACGCGGACCAATGGATGCGTCGGAAATGCCGCTTAGGTCAGCTTAAGGCCGAAAAGAAGGTAGCTACTAGTTTACATGCATATAACCGATTACATGAGATGACGATCAATTGTAGTCGTGACTGGCATCTTCCGGGGCACTAGTCCGCTGATGGCGTCCGCGGCATGCCCTTTCATTCGAAGGATTTGACATGCATCCATATGTGCGCGGGATACAGACGCTCCATATGTTTGCAAGATTCATCATCTGTCCGATGTATAAAGCCAGCGAGCAAAGGTAGAGGCTAAATTAAGAGAAGGGATGAGCCTTGGGCAAGCACGACTGTTTTGTTCTAGCTTTTTCTCACTAATTTCATTGTATCATCATTGTACGAGATACTCGGCCCGACCAAGGTATTGAGTTCGCACGCCAACCATGCTTTCGCAACGAGCTCAGGAGCTGGTTCCCAACAGCGTATACAACGAGATGTGGGATTTGATGAGGAAACCATGGGATAAGCACGATAACCCCCAAGGTTTTGTGAACCTTGGAGTAGCTGAAAATCAGCTAATGCAGGATGAGCTCAAGGCCTACATGGATGCGTGTATGGATATACACGGTAGCGTCTTGACGTACCAGGACGGCCCGGTAGGCAGTCAACGGCTACGGCAAGCCCTGGCGAGGTTCTTGGGACGACAGCTCAGCGCCCACCGGACCCTCGAAGCGTCTCAAATCGTTGTTACCAATGGAGTCACCAGTGCTCTAGAGCACGCAGCATGGGCACTGGCAGATGGAGGTGAAGCGTTTCTGCTTGGCCGTCCCTACTACGGTGCATTGACACTGGAGCAGCGGGCTGGCGTGCGGACGTTACCAGTAACGTTTGGCCATGTGGATCCATTCGGGCCAGCCGCCGTTCAGTGCTACGAAGAAGCGCTTCTTAGTGCACGTAACCAGGGCATCGTCGTCAAGGGCCTCTTTCTTTGCTCACCGCACAATCCTTTGGGCCGCTGCTATCCACGTCATGTTCTCCTGCAGTTATTGGCACTGTGTCAAAAGTATCGACTCCATCTGTTGAGCGACGAGGTATACGCACTGTCTGTGTGGCACCCGCCCTCCTTCACCTCGGTCCTCTCGCTCGAACTCGATGGTGTCATCGATCCCGCCTTGGTACACGTCCTATGGGGGATTTCCAAAGACTTTGGGGCCAACGGATGGCGGTTGGGTTGTCTGATTTCCCAGGCAAATGATGACCTCCGTGCAGCATTGGCGTCCGTGGCCATTTACTCGTACGCCTCGTCCATAACAGATCATTTTGTGGCGCAGATGCTGCAGGATGATAGTTTCACTGCGGCGTATTTAGCAGAAAACCGGCGACGCCTGGCTGCTGCTTACGCACGAACAACTCGATTCTTGCAGAATCACCACATCCCCTTTACGGATGGCACCCACGCTGCTCTGTTTGTATGGGCGGACCTTGGCACTGCCTTCCAGCGTCGGCATCCGGACATTGTTGACAGAGGCGAAGCAGTCAGCGAGCTCAAAAAGGCCTTGTTGAAGCATAGAGTGTACCTGGCATGGGGTGGCAATTTTGACAGCGAATCGCCCGATATGTTCCGCATCGTCTTTGCTCACCCACCTCACTATCTAGACGAGGGCCTTGGACGCGTCAACCAGGCCTTGGATGACGAAGCCGTTTGCCTCCCCCTTGCTTTGTCCAACCACCCTCAGAGCGATCCGCTGCTAGGCGCCGGCCACTCCCGCCTATAGCATGGTCATTGGTATCAACGGCTATCAGCCGGGGAGCGGTTGTGGCCAGTTACTATGGCTCAGCAAGATGACTTACATAGATCTACCTGCACCTTAGTGGCTTTTAAGCCTGATTTTTTGTTGTGCATGAAATGCCTGTCACTCCTATTAGGTATCACCCCTGTCAGTCATCCAAACAAGTCCACAGTCTTGTCCGCTGAAACCCGTATTAGAGGCAATAACCAAGTTTAAGAAGCTCCCCAAGGTATATGTGCATGAGGTGGAAGCCCCCGCGCTATTCTTTTCATTGCTTCGTGCTGCTACAATCGATCTCTTTCTGTTTATTAGCCTTGTCTTTCAGACATTGCAATATCTCTCAACTCGCCAAGTCATGATCATATGTTTTCCAAGCACCCTCGCGATAACTGCCTCCACTACCACCCCCCAATGAGCACCAACCACCTTTCACAGCATTCTATATACCACAGATCAAGTGCCTTCCATGAAACAAGCCATCCCTGATTATACACGCTTGCCCTGCCTGTGCTATCCAAGCACGTAGTTCGACCACGACTAAATATCAAGCAGGCTGTCAGCCTATGCATCATGGTCTCCAATCTGCTAGTCATTCTATCACGCACCCTCCTTGAGCATTTGAACTCTAGGCATAGTCATTGAAGCTAATAGTATGGGCCTCTTGGATGCACTCTTATCTCTGTAATTTCGGGTGCAGATTTCCATGTCAACACTGGAGTATCATCACACGGGTTTGCGCAGCTGATTGGTTCTCGACTCCGAGACTTTCTGGCCGCTGGATGTCCAGTGATAAAAGCCTTTTTGTTAGAAACAAGGTCAATACCAATTGGACGAGAAAAGCGTATGTATGGCCTATTCGAGATGTCTAAACCATAACTTGGGAGTCTTTTTTTCTATCTGGCTTGGTGTCGGTAGAGCGGATCTACTGAGGGGCAGCTGCATGCGCAGCGAGTGGGATATAAGAGTGCTTGAGTTAGGCATACAACAGTCAATAATGAGAAATACCGTAATACAAACACTATTCGGTGGTTTTTTGCAACTGGATCTGGAGCAAGAGTGGCAGCCAGCGGCATATACGCGGAACATTTGATATGAATAGAAAGGCCGTTGTAATTCTGAAATCCAGATTTTGGAGACATTTTTGTAATACAGCGCCAGGCTCCATGGTGATTTAGACCCATCGAGATTTCATTCTAAACATTCAAGCATCCGAGATTGAAGCATCCGACGTCGAAGCATCCGAGGTTGAATCATCCACGATGCTATGTACAGGGCCTGCTAGCCTCTTCTGAATCTCTCCCCATGACAACATACGTCGCTGAGTCTGGCTCCATAAAGTTCCTGCAATGCCTTGATTCCACATCCATTGGTCACATAATTCCATCGGATCTTCATCACCATAGTAGCTGACTGGTACATCAGCTTCCCATATCCGCACCGGATCATCGGGCTTCCAATTTCGGGTGCCTTCTGGTGTCCTATGGTTGCAGTTGTTCTCAAACAGAATGATATCAAGACTTTTTCCATGATAAGAATTGAAAAAGGCGTCAATGTCGCCGGCCGTCAACTGGGACGGACGGAAGAGTACCAGCGTCTGTAGTGACGACGGAGATAGATAGAAGTTCGATTCCGTATCAGTGAAAGAATTGGTAACGACTGCAAGCCGTCTCACATTCGGTGGCGGGTGTTGGAAGTAACACATGACATCGTGACTGATCACCAACTCCTCTAGATTTAGCATACGCGAAAACATGTTCGGGTCGACGGCGTCCAATCTAGTGTTTTTCATAGACATGAACAGAGCAACTGTTGCCGACGAATTGAGATGCAATCTTTTCAAAGTGCTGCCAATGCTTTTGCACAAATCGACAATTGCTGGTAGCTCAACAGAGGGCGTCCATCGATTCCAATCAATCTCCTCGGTCTCTAGCGGTGATATATACACCGATGTAACGTTTTGTGAGAGATCGAATTCTGCGAACCCTTTGTTCTTTTCTGCAGTCGTGTCATTGGTGAGCGTGTGACGCTGACGATTTAGTTCCAACGTCGTAGAAAACCGATAGAAGGTGGCGGGAGAATTAAGCCAGACACAAGTCGAATAAAGGTACTCGATGGCTATTGGGTATACAGTGCGTGAAACTAATATGAGCGAGCGCAGCGTCTTGGTTATGCTGTGAGACTGTGGGTATGCTACAGGGCGATGGCCGTCACGTGTTTGCACGAGCTGATCGAGGATATTGAGAAGAAGCTCGGCGGGGAGGGGTCCGAATACCCTACGAGTGGTTTCCATCGATGGTGCGTAGGGCATGCTGGTCGTATCAATCATTGACTGACGATGCTGGTGAAGAGGTGGGGTTAGTTAAGGCGGCTATCCGTACGCATTAGCTGATCTGGCACGTGATTACGCGAATGATATCACCCAAGACATAGCGCGCACAACTTGAGGCATGTATCGTAGACGGCCCGCGAAACTCCAGCCTGTATGAGTAGTATGTTCTCCAGATGAAGCATGGCTGGAGGTGTTCTCCGGTTGACAGCGTGCACGCAGCGCGCTATTCCGATACTCTCGAACTATCAGGGCTCGGCCCGCCATCCACTTCATCAAGCCTACAAGCTCATGAGCTCTGTTTCAGTAAGAGTTTGGGGTATCATGGAGCCCTCTAGACTCGCAATAACCATGCTGACGCAGACATTCTTCGTATAATTCTAGATTAGATTGATGCGCTATGCCACAAGGCCCACCCTGTTTAGCGCTGTTTCATCGTTTCCAAACACCTCATTTCAAAGACGTGCGTAGCTGGCTTGCGCGTTTGATGTGGATCTCCGACGGTCCTTCTCATAGTATATTTCTGGGGATGGACAGGGGTATCGTCGAGGTAGTAATATAAAAGATGAGATATAGGTACAAAGCAAACTGCCTGTACAAAACTATATTCATACATTACCACCAACATCCCAAGATCAAGTCAATAAATCAATATCAAGAAAATGCTCGCCCACTCAACAGCCTTTACGCTCTTCGCACTTGCAACAACTATAGTTGCAACCCTGGATCCCGCTACCTCGCATTCCAATGGCACATACCCAGCGTCTCCTGAATGCAAGCGTACGTTCCCCGCCACCTACACACTCACCACCCATTCTCACAAAAGAAACAGCCGTAAAGACAAGCAAAGCCATTCAAGCCGCCGAGTGCAGCCACAACACGCGTACAGCAGGCCAGACCTTTGCCGTCTTCACCCAAGACCACCAGTACGACGGAAACCACGGTTTCCCTTACGGCACATGCGAAGCATACAACTGCGCACCCGGCACGCAGATGACGAGTGACAAGGACAAGTGGACGTTTTTCTGGCCCAAGGCGGGTGTGGAGGGCGAGGGCGAGGGCGAGGGCATGGGATGTATCAAGAGTCCCCAGGATGGAACATGCGGATGCGAGAACTCTGACGGCAAGTTCATTTATGGCGGTACAAACTGCAAGTAAACAAAAAACCTCTCAGGTAAATGAACAAGAACAAGGGGGACGCGGAAAAAGGTTCCCAAACCGAAAACGAACACGCCGAATTTACGAGCGCTTCTTTGTAAATTATTTCATCATCTTGTCTTCAAGAAGAAATGGGGGGTAGGAAGATAACGCAGGGGAAGACAGAACTCAAAAAACCGCTTTCCACCATCCTGTCAAAATCCCATCAAATCTAAAAACCTCATGAAAAGTCCGCTCTCAACCCAGAAACACAATCAAGTGGAAGGAAAAAAACATTCCAGCGCGCACATCGTCCTTCCCTCATCATGCCTCTTCCACCCGTTCCCCAACCACCGCCTGTGCCTCCTCAGCCGTCAGACCCCCCGGCACATCCACAATCACACCGGGATCGTTCTTGCGCTCCGCCAGCATCTGGTCTCGTTTCTATGGCAAAAGATTCCCCGTATCAGCCTCACATCATGCCAACTTCACACGCCCCTCGAAATAATCCAAAAGAAGAAGAAGAAGAAGAAGAAGAAGAAGAAGAAGAAGAAGAAGAGCTATGTTGAAGAAATATCCAAGAAACGGTCATAAGCGTACCTTGATATCCTCCTCGTCTCCCACGCCACGCTCATTGCGCTTTTTTATGTCATCGGGTGTGATGGTTGCACTGCCGTCCAGCTCGATGGGCGTTTCGTTGATCGCGGGGGCATCGCTGCGAACAGAGGATGTTTGCGACATTGCGGGCCTTTAGTTACGATGTAGCAGGATAGGGCTTGTTATTTCAAGAATACTAAGAAAAATTCCTTTGTGCTTCACGTCCCTTTGGTGGGAGCCGGGGATGTCCGCAGAGGTAGCTCAAGGCTGTATGTATCTTGGAGTGTAGGCAGCAGCGCAAGAACAAGGCCTCCCTCCTTAACGTGTATGTCGCCCAAGTAGGCAAAAGGAGGTTGCTGGGGGGAAATGACGTGCGGATATATGGAGGTTAAGGGACCAGCGCTTATAAACGCGAGTGCGGGGGTGAGAGAGAGAGAAGGAGGGGGCCGCAAGTGGGATTATGGCTCTGATGACTACTCTACTCGCACCTATTTTTAAATAGTAACAGCTTGGTTGCGATACAGAACGTTTCCGAAAGACAGCGCGCACAACATCCAAAACAAGGAAAATCAATGACGAGAAGAGATTTTATAGCCACTGAGAACAGCCTTGTCAGACCACGTACAAAGGCTGAGCTGAGCTTGATTAATGATGCAGTAGCGGGGCACAGGCTTTTGCTGCGCCTTGTCCAGTTCAGCTGGACGTATCTCAATACAGCTATGATTTGGCCCCCCGGGGCTAAAAAACCAGACTAGCTAAGCAGAGCAGTTGCGTATCCATTATACAGGGAAGTCGTGAAGCATTATGTCAGCTGTTCCCGCGCACCTAATTTGACGGCCTCGGGATCCTAAAGCCATTGGCGTATCCATCGCCAGTAGCCGCTTTTGTATCAGCCTGGTCGCTGGTCAGCTATTAGAGAACGCCGTGAGGACATTGCTGAAGACACTTACGCCCATGTAAACATCCTGCCCAAACATGGTAGTTTGACCTGCCGCGCCAGACTGTGGATTGAGTGCTGGTCCTGTCTGAGGTGCTCCACTCTGCTCAGTCTGCATCGGTATGTTACCAATATCCATAGGGAAGAAATTGTTCGCCGAGTCGATGCCAGGTCCTTGGATATACGAATCCCATGCGTCCTATCCTGTATTAGCACATGTATATTTGTTGATTCATTAGCCCAACATACCCAATTGATGTTATCAGTTGGCGGCAGGTCGAGATTCTGGAAGAGATTCGCGCCAAATAGGTTGGAGAAAGGACTGGGTGCATTCTCCTGACCACTTGTGGGCTGGTTGTATTGTGGCGTTAAGCCAGTGGATGACTGGGACACTGGGTCGTTCAAGAGGTTGGCCATTCCGGCTGGGTATCGTTGATCAAACATGTTCGCACTAGGTGTCATTCCACCTGTGCTGAGTAGGCCCAGAGTCATCGCTGCGGAGTGTTCCGGTGCGACATTAGCATCCTCTATCTGTGTTATGGGATATGTTGATGAAGCTGCCTGGAAGCCCTTCGGCGCCTGTTTTGTTGCGCGATGTCTCTTTAATTGTTCCAGCATCACACTTAGCGTTGCGTGCGCTTTGTAGGCTTCCATAGAATGATCTTTAAGACCGTCCCAAATGCCCACTGCCATTTCGATAGCTTCCAGCATTTCATCAATCCGGTCTGAACTCCAAGTCGGTGTATCGGCTGTTGGAGAGCGAGCTGAAGATTCCGTAGCAGTGTGGTATAGATCCGATGCTACAATCATTGCAGCGAGAAGGAAGTCGACAGTAGTGAGTGACGAGATGAACCACTTAACGTTTCTCAATCGACCGCCGGCTTGACACTCGCGATGAAGCGTTGCCTGGTGCTTGAGGAGCATCAAAGATGCCTCAATGACTGCTTTCCTGGAATAGGCAAAGCGCGACTGTACTCTTGCATAGGACAGATACTTCCGATGCAATGTACAAATGATCTTGAGGAAAAGCAGGTCCAAGGTGAAGCGTTGCATAATCAGAGTTGACGGATCGCGTGCCGACTCATCCATTCCACGCATTTTGAGATGAGGGGAAATATTGTCGTGCAATTCACGAGCCTCCATGTCCAGCTTCATTACCTCATCATACGAGGAGCAAGTCAACGTGTCAGTTAACTCGATAGCTTCTCCGAGTTTGTAAACGAGACGAGTTCGATTGATCAGAAAAAGAGTGGGAGTCGCCTCTGTCTCAGGCCTTGATGGTGGAAGAATTTTCATATCCTCGTACAGTTCGTCATCGTAGATATTTCGCGGAATCTCTGTATTGGTGTCCCGTGGCCTAACAATGGGCGGGAGACCTGCCTGAGCAGAAAACAACAGATCAATTGAACGAACAGCTGCCCAAACACGTCTCCGCATCTCCCCGTGAAAAACGGGGATACCGGGATATGGCCCAGGATCTCGATGGAGCCCCATGCGCATGGCCAACCGTACGATTATGCCAGTGCTAACCAAAATACCAACTTCAGCGTCTCGACTTCGAGCGTATTCAGCATGCACATGCAGAATCATTGTCTCCATCATGTTTGTGATGGGCTGTGTGATATCCGCTAAAACCAGACATTGTGCCGTGAGGTCTCCATACTCTTTTGACATCTCCCAAGACTTGTTATGGTACTCTGGGGGCTCGTCACCAGCACGAGTGTAGGATTGCAACGCAATGCACATCATGGCGAATACCAGGCCAAGCCAGATGACTGGAGTCTCTTCCGGCTGTAGCCAATGTCGATCGTATTCCTTTTGAAAGGTAGGGCCATGGATGATATGAATACCAGGATCGTATGTGTTGAAGAATCGTGACACAAGAAGGTCGGCCGTGGGTTTCGGAGGAAAGCGGGACAAGACTTCGGCTTTAGAGCTAAGTTTTCCTCCACCCATAAGGAAAGACGTGCCCGGAGGACGATCCCCGATCTTTGTTGCTCTGTATCGCTTGAGCTGGTCTTCGTATTGTTTCTTATGCTCTGCGAAGTAGTTTTTAACTTCAGACAGCTCTCCCAAGATGGCGTACCAATGAGCCTCAGAAGCGAAGACGGTATGGTTGTTGTGTACTTTCATAACCCCGATTGATTTTGTGACGGTCTCCATCTCGCTTTCCTCTTCCGCTTCTTCTTCGGGAATCGACTCGGACGCGCCAGTGCTCATCGCTGTGGTATACTGGGACATATTGAGTGCCGGATCTGTAGGCCCATTGTTGAAGCTATCAGCGATGGCAGCATGGGCAGCAGCCGGGCCGGCGCTTTGTGCGCCATTGGTCATCAGAGAGAGAACAAGTCCTTCGAGGCGGTCAATGCGGTTTTGCATGTCATCAGGGGTTGCCGCAGAGCCAGTGCTTGAGGAGCTCTTCTTGCGATTGCTCGGAGTAGCATACGTACATGATGCCGTGTCTCCGCGCTTGGTACAGTTGTCGCAGGGATGACCGCGATTACATTTCAGCCTGCAAGCGTCAGCGTTGAGCATTGTTTGATGGCTTCGCAGAGGCATGCCTACTTCCTATGTCTGCAGGCTCCACATGAGAGCGGAACACGATTTCTCTTCCTCACCACTCTGAACTGTGGATCTGGCGGCGAATGGCCTGCGCTCGACGAGTTGGTAGAGGGCGGCGTGGGTGGCATGCCGGGCCGCTGTCGCACGTGTGGTATCGAGGAATGGAGGGATCGGATTTAAGGGCTTAACGCCGGGTTGGATAGATGATGAAATCTCACGCGTCTGTTGGTCGCCTGAGCTGCAGAGCTTGAGCTCTGGATCGCCTCGCGCAGATTGGCCGGTCGCTAGTGGGCGCTCTGCAGAAACGAGTGCGTCCGCAAGTGAGCGAGTGGAGAATTATGCGATGGCGGCCTGGTCACGTCTTAAATCTTTCGGAGCTGAGCCTAACTCCAGGCGCCAAGCGATAAGATGCTTAGTATGCAGGCTGGGGATTGAAATGGCTGTAACGCCCTAGCAATGGTCTCTGGGACTGCTTGCGCTTTTTCTCCGCCAAGGTCGCGTGTGAAGCACAGCACGGTTTGCGCCTTTCGCCTCTAAGTCCACCTCCTCTGGATCCAGTGGGTGCGTTCAGAGATCATAGGTATCCGGCGCCGAAACGATTGCGTCTGGCGTCGGACGAGGCAGTGCAGCGCTCTTGCTCACAGATGCGGGTGGACGAGGTTCGCACAAGCTGCCCTTGGGGATTGGTGATGAAGGTATCGCAGGCCACCAACGTACTAGAATGTTGCTAACACCACCTGTCCTTTCTCAGCAGCTGTACAGTGACGAGGCATTGCGCCATTTCGTACCTTCTCAAGCCACTTCTTCATACGCGCTGCCAGAGCTCCCTTGGATCGAGTCCACTTCACGACGGTGCACCACACTGATCGAGGGCACTCAACGATACGATTGCGGCGATGCGCTTGCTTTGGCGATTCGAACAACGTAGGATTCGCCGGGATACAAGGGGGCGAGTGCAGTGTTGGAAGCCAGAAACCGGTACAGACATTGGGAGAATTAGGCGGCCTTTAACTCCGACCACCTCGTTCCATGCCGCCAAGAGGAGCTGCACGACGCGCATCTTCGCCACCTTACCTCAGGCATCTACGCACATGACGTGACTTGATTATGCGCCGTCTCTGACTCATTCATAATGCAGCACCCTGCCATGTAGCCGCGCTCTAGCTTCACATCGCGACTCTCTTCTACCGTTTCTTTGTGCGACAAGCCGGTGCGGCAACAACGGCCCCAAGGCGGGGTCAATTTAGCCCACGCTCGAACCAATGCCTACCTAGCTGTCGGCCGCTAACGCTATCTTGGTCATCAGCCGCATCGTCATGCGTGGCATAGTACAGCATCGCCTACTGTGCTGCAGCAGCACACCGATCTTTACAAGATTGCCAACCATAACGACCACAAGTGTGCTTCGATGAGGGCCAGCGAACCTGGGACGTGAAGGCCTTTCCATACATGATGATAGCGCCTGGGGAGGCGTTTCCAACTTATACAAGCGTAGGGAGATGGCGAGCTGTATGAGATACAGGTATGATATGCATCGAATGGAACAGACTAGTCGAGGTTTGCTTCCGCTCTCATCGTATCAACAGTCATTTCAGACTTCAACCATCGTTTGCTCCATCCTCTGCATTCGACGGCACCATCTTCTCAGCCTTCGCATCCCACCTATGCACTGCGCCAGTTCCAACGTTGTACTGGTAGTAATTCTCAGTTCCGCCCTTGACCATAGCCTTTCGGAAAGTGATATTGATTCTGCCCTTGCCTGCTTCGGGCCCTGCGCGCTTCGGGATGCTATGCAGCCAATTGGCCTGTGTTCTGCCGCGCATGAGAACCATGTCACCCGAACCCAACGGCAGCTTCAGACCTTTGGGCTCCTCGATTTTCTCGCCGTCTTTTGGCGGTATAGGCTTGTGTTTCATGAGAAAATCGCGTTTTGCACCGAGGCTGAAAGACGCGATGGCTGGATTTGGGCCGAGGAAGCGTTCATCGTCTGAATGGTAGGATATACTATCCTTGCCATCGGCGTAGTAGTTGACGAGGCAGAAGTTGAATGTCTCCCCCGTTGTACCCTCTGTCACCTTTCTGAGCTCTTCTAGGCATTGTGGAATAGGCCGTGGCTTGCACTTGTACCTGCTCTTTTCAACTGGCTTGCCTGTCTTGGCATCTACTATCTTTCCATCGGGGTCGAAACGAGACGTCTCGTCGACGCCAAACACGGTTGTGTATCTCGGTGTATTGATCTGTGTTTGTACGCCTCCACGCGTAATATTATATATCACGCGGTAAAAAGGAAGCTCTTGGCGAAGGAACTCAAAAACACCAGGCGCGATTGAGGAGGGGATGTATGGCTGGTAGTAAACGAGATCCAGATCGAGCTGGTCGTTCATGACCTTGCCCTCTTCAGCAGGCGCAAAGCCCAGCTGCTCTGCACACTGCGCTGGCAGATGCGGAATTGAAAAAGGATAGGAAGAATGACTGGACTTGTTCGTACTAGCCTCGTACTTTGGTTTCTTGGGCGATGGACGCGTGAAGAACGAGTCGATTGCACCACGCTTCATCGTTACGAAGGGTCTAGATTGGGTGAGTACCGTGAATTGTCAGGAGGGGCAAAGGATGTGCTGTGGCCGAATCGCGACACGCGCAAACATGGGATGAGACAGGCGCGTTCTCAGACGTGGTAACAATTTATGGCGCGAAAAGTGTATTTGCCACATTTCGCAAGGAATAACGCGTGGTCACGATGGACGCGATTCTTTTGCTGGACGGGTGAGGTCAATGACGTAGAGGATTAACCCAACGAGAACAATGATTGGTTGATGACACAGCACAGCAACATCGAGTAGCACAACAGCTCATAGAAACGTACTTGTATGTTACTGTTTCTGCTTTTTTTTTCATGATAGATTCTGAGATTGCGCTTCTAACGCCATCAATCTGACATGATTCCACGTGTACCTTTGTCATGTGGTTTATCTCCGTTCTATTACAAACTTTTGCATCCAGTGAGTGTTTGCCAGGGGGAAATGTGATGAATAGTGTTGTCTTCAGCCATATGAGAAGAATACTGAGGAAGATTCCGGTCATCTATCACGTTTACTAGCCCTCCTGTGACTGTTGCGGCTGAAAATGCTGTTGTTTAGGCTTCTTCCTCTACTTAACTGGGTTTCAAAATGCATACTCGTCCTTCGTAGCTTCTTTCTCAATAAACTTTAGTCGTTCAACCCTACGGCGCCACTCGTTAGCCTCTACTTTGGCTTTGCACTCAAGGCAACCATCTTGACTTTTCAAATGGTACTGTCCACAGTCGCCACGACACGGTGTTTGATGTTCAACACAATGGGTTCCGTCTTTTTTCTGATAACAGTTACCTGGGCGGATGTCGCCGACCCAAGAGTTCTTACCAGGACAACGATGCCGGACTCTGTCTGGTGTGGCATCTTAAAGAAGCGATTCGCGCTCTGGGGTGTTAGGGGAATTCTTCAATGAGCAGTTACGTTCGTGGGCTTATTAGTAGTTGAGTTGTTTTATTCGTTTAAGGAAACAAACTTACCCAGTGAACATAAAATTGTTGTGCTATGGTCGTGACGAATGAAGCACTTCAATCGGAAATCAACAACACAGTAGAGAGACTTCATGTTAAGGAGAAGGCGGTAGCTAGAAGGCCCAGGTAATCTTTGCATTTGGATCACTACTCAGTATGGATACTGAATTCAGCTCATATACTATGAGATCACCCTCTAGGCTTGAACTGTTAAGCCTTATCTACGTGTCAGAGTAGCTAAATGGGCCTGACCTAACTGCGTGAAGGTGCGTAACGCTTCATACTTCCATTGTGAAGAGAACTTAGACTTCCACGGGCAAGGGAATCGTGTGCGCTGTGATGAGCACTTTGTAGGTTCCAGACACTGTAGATCAAACCGTCGTGTAACTACACAAAGAAGCCCAATAATTCGCACAAACAATATCTTCCGGCTTCCAAAAGTATAACAAGATTGTTTCTATTCTTTGAATACGGCGCTAAAGTTTTTCGGTCAAGTCCTTTACTCAACATAGATTTGTCTTTCGATATGAGCCCATATCTTGTTATGACTCCAAACTCCTCACATGGTGACTTTGAGGATGCAATATCTGATTCATCGACTGCCCGATATGGCCACGACCCGTCTTACCACGAACCGTTTGAAACATTTCGACACAAGGTTGCCGCAGTGGCTTCTGCTCAATTCCAACAGGACATTTCGAATATCAAAATCGAGCATATGAGAGGTGGCAGCTACAATCGTGTCACAGCCGTCACTATCATTCCAAAGCATGGTTTGTTTAGTCCTGAATGGTTCCACTCCTGGTTACTAGGGGCTTGCCAAACACCAGAGACTTCCGAACCTGAGTCGTACATCATTCGTGTCCCTCGCTCTGTCGGAGATGACGAAGATTCTACCATGGATCGCGACATTGAGATTCTCAAGACAGTTGGTGCTCTTCTCAATCTGCCAATCCCCAAGATCATGAGCTATGATCTGACGTCCAACAATGCTATTGGAAAGCCATATATGATTCAGCCACGCCTCCCAGGTCAAAACCTGTCTCGTCTTTGGAACTCGAAAACTCTGAATATAGAGCAGAAGAAATGCATCGCTAGGCGCGTAACTAAACTCGTTGAGAGCATTGTGACAGTGAAGGGGCCTGGCGGTAATATCTCAATGAGCGTTCTATCATCCGAGCCTACGCATCTCCAGGTCGAAAGCCTCCACCTCCACCACAAGTGTTTGGGAGACATGTCATACACCTTGCCTGCAGAACCTCAAGACACATTCGAGCATCTCCTCGAAACATGTAAGCGATGGAGTCAGTATTGGACGGCGCAGGGCACACCTTTTGACGAGGTTTGGTACAACTTTGGCAGGATTATTAAGTCTTTGGACGCTCGAAATTTTCTCGGCGGATCATGCGTGTTGGCTCACCGAGATCTCATGCCATATAACTTGCTTGTAGAGGTGCGCAGCGAGACTGACGTCGCAATCACTGGTGTCATTGATTGGGACTCGGCTGTCATTGCGCCCGAATTCGTAGCCTACCGGTCTCCGTTTTGGCTCTGGACACCGCCCAATATGTCCAGTATTGTTTCTGACAATAAAACGACTGCAAATTGTCCACCTGCGTCTGAGGAAGCCGAGGTTCTCAAGCAAGTCTTTCTTGACAATGCTTCGGAGAAGTTCAAGTTCTTTGCGTTTTCCTACGAGGCTATGCTGGCTAGACGCATGTATGTGCTTTTGAAAGAGGGTATGAGCAGGACCTGGCACCTTGAAGAAGCATTGAGCATTATCCGTCAGTGGAGCCAATTGCATCCGGACGATGATATTCAGCTTCCAGACCGAGATTCCGAGTCCGATTCCGGTTCCGTGGCGGGCGATGATGATGAGATCGCAGATGACCCTGAAATCTTTTGAGGAGACTGGTGAGCAGTCGCGGTTCGCTCACTGGTACATAGATAAGAATACAATTTGGAAAATGACACCAATATGAGAGTTGGCATTCTTCCCTTTTAGCGCTGCATGTTCTCCCCAGACACATAGAGTTCTAGCACATTCTTCATACAATAACTACATATGATCTTCTCAACACGTTTTCTACATCTCTGCACTGTGAATATACGAAGTATCGAATCCTAAATTAGTACCTTATTAGTTGCATACCCTACCCGAAATAATTCTCTCAGAAGCTTGACTCCATGACTAAGCCATCATCCCCTGCTCTGCCATGCGATGATTGGTACAAGGCTAATGTGTGAACACTGTATTCTCTAGCTCGGTTTCTGGTGTTCGTGTGTAAAGAATACTCATAACATAAACGGTGGAATACGTTCCTGAGCCTCAAGATTATGAGAGGATGGACTGGCTGGGGGCTTATCTGCATTTAGTGTAACCACGGCTGGGAAGGATCGAATAAGAACGGCTTACAACAAGCCACATACATCATTGGATGCACGAAGATTCGAGAAGGTCAAGGTCACTTGGCATGGATTATGCATCCAATCAGACACTCGTGAACATACACTATTCCCTATTCAGATGCTGGGTGTGTTGGACTGGGACACGAATATGAGTCATCTTTTGTTGAACAAACCACGTGAGGACGTGAGTATCTAGCGTGTTCGCGACACTATACACGCTTTGCCTGGGTGAAGTAGCGATGAAGAGATATTTGCCAAATGAGTTGTGGCTCATGGTGTTGGAAGGAACAGGCCTGCTAGTGCGCGATCTGCTCAATCTACGTGAGGCGAACCGGGAGTTTCGGGATAGAGTCGATAGAGTGTGGCCGCGCTGGCTGCAGAAACTCGCGGTTGGTGAGCCGTTTGCGGTGTGTTGGGGAGAGGCTTTGAAGTACCTAATGTGTGCTGAAAATAGTACGACTTTCCTGGCATACCCATGTTCAGATTCTAGTATAACAACTGACATGAACAGAGTACGAAGGTGTGTCGGTCATTGTGTGCGTAGGTAATCGTGGTGAGGTGCTGTTCCTGAAGGATGACGTTACGGAGGATCGTCCGCAATGTGCACGCATTACCTGTGATAAATGCGATGAATTTGATTGCGAGGGGTTTAGAATTTCGTACATCTCCATCCAAGCCCCAGTCGCAAGGGGCCCTAGGAGGCAGGTCAGGTATGTCACAATGCTGCATCCGACGCTGTGGCCGAGCGTGCGACAAGAAGTGGAGCACGCGCGCGAAGTAGCGCGGGAACAGGGAACTGCGCGATTTGCGAAACTTGAAGACTGCTTTTCAGGTGCTGATGGCTTATTGAATGATATGCGGAACTGAGACTCTAGGTAGCTTTCATGAATCAGAACGATTTAGTTATAGAGTAAGCCTGATGGTTCTCTGGTGTGGATAAATAAGACCCCTGCGATCTACGCTCCCGCAAATCCCCTATAGCACCAAATTACCATAAGTATTTCAACTTCAAGCATAATGGCAGAGAGCGCACATAGAGCTTTACTGTGTTGATTGGCCAAATGTGCTATACAGCTACTTTTCTTGTTTCCAGGCTTCTTTCTATTACATGTAACGACCGCTGAATAATGGGTGATGCAATCGCTCAAAATGGTTGCATTTAGGACAGAAATGATGCTGTCTCGGCCCATTTCCGACGCTCACCCACACGCGTGATACGGTAAGGAGACCAAAGAAGATGATAGATGGGAAATTGTTACGCCTATCAGTGGTAAGGCAGCCCTTTACCGTTTTTGCCGGTTCGATAACAACTCGGCAGCTTCTTTTCTTGACACGCTAGAGCAAGACTGGAATACCAACGCCAACCAGGTCGCTGTGACGTAACTACTCATACCTATACTTACCAACCTCTTCGCATTTCGTTGGAATAATTTGAGTAGACCTTAAACTTCTTCCTTCGATGAGAATTCTCAGCATCGCTACTTCTTTTTTTCTTTCTCGTGTTAACCTCGCATCATGCCAACAACAAATCCTGGGCGAGCAACCCCTCCTTCGCAATGCCAGCTTGAAGGATGCGCATGATATCGCGAGCGTCATCATCGCCGCATTCTCCCCCCTTCCTTCATGGAAGTACATTTATCAATTTCACGAGAAACACCCCAAGGAACACCATCGGTGTATACGCTTCGGTGTCATTCAGGCATTAACAGCGGCGTCCTACCATGTAGAAGTCATCGAGGCACCCGCAGAGAGTAATCTAACGGTAGCGGCTGTAGCCATGTGGCAGCAGAATACATCACAAGACGGAGCTTTCTTACACCAACTGTCTAGTAAGAAGATCAAAACAAGAACGAAATGTGCGCTGACCAGAATCAAGAGAAGTGCGAGCACAGAGACATGAATCTCACTCACGCGATTGACATGGATCACAAATTCACTGCTGCTAAGAGAAAATATGTTGATCAACCTTTCGGCTCGAACCAGCTATACCTCGACCTCTTGTGTACGCATCCAGACTTTCAGTTGCACGGAGCTGGGACAAGATTGATAAGTAGAGGGATTAAGGTTGGCAGTAAAAACGATGTCAATGTCACGTTGATTGCACAGCCAACAGCAGAAAGCTTTTACACACATATTGGGTTTGACTCTATCGTTAATATCAGCATTTCATCTGTGGATGAGGACGAGTACTTTCGGTACAATGTCATGGCGTACAACTTTACTTCTTGAGAACAATAGTACTCGTAACCAGATTCCCTTGCGGAGATGGTTGTTTTTCACTTAATGACAGATATATTTCAATGCAACGAATAGTGCTGGGTATTATATGCATACTACGTCATATGCAATATTTGCTATTCATAAAGGTATTTGAATGTATTCTCGTGGCTACGATGCATCACGTGCGAGATTGAAAGTCGCGTGGAGAGAGATAGTAGGCAATTCTGATAGTAATCTAGCTAGTATAGGACGAACCCCGCACTTATAGTTCGGATAGTGTGTAATTTACTTCAAGCCACCTTAGTGGCTCTTGTGGCTATACAGACTATGCTGACACCATTGCAATTAAGCATATCCCCAAGTAACATGACTAGATACAGCCGCAAGCAGAATCGGTTTCCGGTTTTGCTCTTTGATTTGCTTCTCAGCACACTGTCTAACTTAGGACACAACAAGAGCGATTCCCCGTTTGTCCTAGTCCATTGCAGTCGTATTTTCGTAATCATAGCAGGTAAAATCAGTTTTTACTGATTGAAATCCATGAGGTAAGGTCCCAGTTAGCGCCCTCTCTCACACCAGTGCCACGCGCAATTGCGGGGTACACCGGTTTTACTGTAACTACTAGAAATTAGTCAAAAGCACTTTGCGGATCAAGACTAAAGCGGATATAACTCAACTTTGGATAGATGTGATTGTTACATGTTTGGCGTGCCCTATCAGATCTGTTAAACCGATTCTCTGCTAGGCGCTGGCTTCAACTCAGTTTGTGTCGGAAATCGAGGCTTCCCGGAAAGATGCAGTCGGCAAAGCTCAGCGACAAATGCTGTTGCGCGTCATCGCATTTAGCGATAATGCTGTGTTACATTTCCAGCATTCGAGAACCAGTCAATACGTAGCACGTAGCTGCTTGCAGTGCAACCCCGCATCTTCTCGTTTTCTTCTCAAGCGTCCCACATTGTGAATTGACTCAAGTCGAAAGTTGAGTTTTCTATTCTTTACTTTAAAGGAATTATCTGAAATCTGTTATACACAAATGGCTTCAACCTTCGAGGAGTGAGTTCAATCTCCAATGTCGACCTGGCTAAGCTAAAGTTCGGCAGCTTTATTCAATCACCTCAATTCACCTTCTTTGTAGGCCAGGAGGGAAAGCCTATCGTGGTGCATGCGGCTGCGATCACTGCTACCAGTGATCAACTAGATGCACTTATCAATGGTGGAATGCAGGAATCTGAAACGCGATGTATGAAGATTGAAGATGTAAGGGTTGACGACTTCATCCGGTTCTGCGAATACGCTTACCGCGGTGACTATACGGTACCTCCGTGGGAAGAACTCCTGCCAGAACCGAGCTCTTTACCCGGCAAGAATCGGCAGAATGAAGACGACGATAGCTGTGGGGATTGTGCCCCGTTGTCTAAGAGGGACAAGAAGAAGAACAAGCTTAGGAAGGGGCGAGTGGCTGCTATCTGTGGTGAACTTAATGCTGCATCGGAACCCGTTCCGGAATCAGAAGTTCTTACCATAGAAGATTACCCCAAAGAAGCTCCGGCATGCGAAAAACCTAGCGCCATCTCGAAGACCCTGTTGCGGACTCAATTCAATAGCCGAAACTACCTAAACGATGGCGGCCCCAAAGATCTGATCCCGCAGCACTTCGAACCCAAATTCAATAGTGCCGCAGACCAAAACTTCACGCCAGTCTTCCTCGCCCACGCACGGCTCTACTGTTTTGCGCGTCTACGTCTAATAGTGGCGCTCAAAGCGCTAACCCTCTACAAGCTGCATAAGACACTGATGAACTTCAAGTTGTACACAAAGCGCGTTGGAGACATTATTGAGCTCGCAAGATATGCGTACTCGAACCCAGATCTGCCGGATAGAAGCGATGACGGAACTATCGACGACCTAAGGAAACTGGTGGTTGAATATATCGTGTGCGAGGTTGACACGATCGGAAAAAGCGATGAATTTGTCAAGTATATGGAAGAGGGCGGTGAATTTGTAGGAGATTTCTGGAGAATGACAAGGAAATATGTGGCTTAATGTAGGTGTACAGTAATGTACAGTAGTTTCTAGAAAGTAGAGGTCCTGGATGTCTGGGTGTAGGTACGGCCCCATGGCTTGTGCAGGATTCCGCTATATATTCACCTGTTTTCGGTCAATATAAGTTGAATTAATTAATTACCCTTCATATCTCCTCGCATAGTAGGTTCTTCGGCACGTAGAGATGGACGTTATGTAACTTGGTGTTAATTACACTACGAGTTATACAATGCGCTAACACGAAGCTAAAAACTCCCTTGCTGTAGAGACTATGCGCTAAGAAACAAATCAGAGAGCAAGACCGGAAACTAATTCTGCTCGCGACTGTATTATCATCACTATGCTAACCTAACACATTCGTGAAACTGGCACTATCTATAGCGCTCTTCCCGATTCTGCTGCCTGGACATCGCTCACTCTCGCAGTCTTGCCTTTTGGTACTAACAGGCTAGCCTCTACCTCTAGCTTAGTACTCTTTCGCTTTCGACCACGTCTTACTGTATTTGTGGATGCCATGGCCTCTGCTGCTTTCTAAGCTACATTCTCAGTCTCCTGACTACGCTTTCTTCTACCTTTAGTACTGGCCTTAGCTACTTTGGCTGCCGCCTCTTCTATCTAATTTAGCCGTGCCATTGTTACTATCAGTCCGGAGACACCCTTGTTCCCCAGACAAAGGGCGTTCTCCAGACAAGCGACTGTCACCAGACCAGACACAGTACCCAGACAAGGAACTATCTCTAGAATGGATAGTGTCTCCAGACACGACCCCGTCTTAAAACTGAATATCGCCTCTGGAATAATGCCAAACTAGTACTAAATATACATTTATATCTAGTTACATATACTATAGCGGAAATGATGCTAGAATTACAACACCACGTGACTGATTAGTACTGAGTAGCGCTCAGCAATAAGCAGGACTTACAGTACTTAGTAATAAGCAAAAACAATTGATTAGGATCTACGACGCTAACCAATTGGAAGCGATTAGTATTGAGTAGTATAGTGCTTAACAATAATCGAGATATACTTCTTAGTATATTGTACTAGACATTAGGCCCTTATAGCTTAATATGTTCAACTTCAGTTTTAAGTATAAGTATGATATAGACATTCTACTTATAACAGTTACCGTTCATTATACCCTGTTGCTTCATCCGCGAAAACTAAACTTAGAGTCTTGACACTGGGAGCTTTATATCGTTCCCACTGAAGATACATACTCTTAACACTACAACTTTGACAATTGGACGGCGCTAAACTTAGAAATAACTATTTCTAATACCTATGCTTCTTTTATAGATATCTAATACTTGATAGAAATAGAAGATAGCGTTTATATAGAGGTTAGATAGTAAAGAGGAGACGAAATATATTGACAAATATATTAGTTAGCGATATGTTTAATTTTACAGAAATCTTATTTAGAGACTATCTAAATAAAGTAGTAATAGTATAAACTTATCTATATTTGCTATAGCTTTATTAACTTCCGCGTTCGATTTCCCAAAGGTCCGAAGTACGAATACGTCTCGCCTCGGGGTGCGTCCCGGGTCTCGGGGATGGACATTAGTAGGTTATCCTGATAGGGTGACCCATTTTATCGGAAGATCTGAAGAGCGACGCTGTACCAGAGTCAGGATAGCCTGATCAATTTCTATAATACAATGTTGTAATAGGAGAGATAGCTCGGCCCAAACACAGTTAGCACGAGAGAGCTGTGAACAAAGAACACAAACACAGCCTTATAAAACAAGTTACTATGTGGCATTGCATACATTTCCCAATAATATTGCCTAGTTCTGACTCGCGTATTTAGAGGGTTGCATACAGTAACAGGCAAGCTTGCTAAATTCCCAGGTTTAGGCATTGTAGTGCGTTGTTAGCCAGGTGAACCCGACCACGCGTTCCCAAGGGCTGGTTGTTCTAAACAGCTACGGCTATCCTTATTGCTTATCAAGTTTCAAGTCTAAGCTAAGAAGCTGAAATCGTAGCAAGCACTTGTAATATATTAGAAGTATGGAGTAGATGTGGTTGTAGATGCTTCACAGAGTGATAAATAGTACCATCAAGAACGTTGTAATCTTTTCACTGCATAGTGGTTTTCCAAAGAGGAATAGCCCGGGGCCAAGATACGTACCAAAGGTGGACAGAAATTTGGGAACGAGTTAAAATGTCCAAACAATAGATTTTTTTTCAGCACAGAGAGCTTTACGCGACTTGGAAACAGCCATTGGTCTCACTGTCAAACTCAGGCACGACGCACCACAATCATTGTAGATGTACATTAGGAGCATTAAAAACAGCGTTTATATATCAGTTCACAACGTATAATTCATGAAGAAAGAACATGATCTATATATTGCTCGCAATGCAAGCTCGAGTACTTAGCTTATCGCGATTGCAGACGGAAATTTTACATGCATCTCGAGACTGCACAAAATCTAAAAAGAACCATCAGTATGTTACACAACAGCGGATGCCAATTTGCGGCAAGGCGAGACAGCACATCGTCAAACCAGTCTGATGACACCAACTGCGGATTCAATTCAGTCAAGATGCAAGACAGCACCCCGCTAGACCTGTTTGATGATGCCAACATATATAGGCCCGATGGAAGTTACTATGATGATGGCGAAATGATTGAAAGTTTCAGATCAAAGGTCTTCCTCCTGTTACTTGACTTGTTTCCCACCGCTGAGACGGAGCTGCCCACAATCAAAGTCCTCGGTCAAGGTTCTTTCAACCTGGTGATTGGCGTTTATGTAGAACCCAAAAGCACCCCAGGCAATGGCGGCAAGTTCAGCGACAGGATTTTGAGGCTCTTTGGTACACCTCCGCAGCCAAAGACATTTGCGCTGCGAATCCCAATTGAATCTCGATACGACTTCGACATCCCAGTAGAAAGCGAGAGGATTGGTAATTTCAAGCAGGAAATGGCGAGTTTGCATGTTGTGGGCGATTATCTTGCGCTGCCGATACCCAGGGTCATAGAATGTGATTCGACGATTTGCAATGCCATTGGCCGCCCGTATACGCTCCAGAGTTACATAGCAGGAGAGAGTCTACAACGACTTTGGCACAAGCTGAATTCAAAGCAAAAGGCATCAGCGATCCAGCAAATGACCAAGATTGTGGAGGAGATTGCGTCCGTCACTGCGCCGGCAGCTGGTCGCATTGCGTGTAGTAATGTCACTTCTCCCGGCACAGCAATCAAGTTGGACGAGTTTCTCATTCCCACTAGGAACCAGACAGAGCGTCGGCCAGGCATTGTGTCACCGGATAGTTGCGAGGCATCGGAAGAGACCCCGCATGACTTCCTTATTCATTGCTGTAGTCGCTGGATCCGGCACGAGGAGAAGACGATGAGAACCGACGGCTTCACTACTGCGTTGTGGAAGCACATCATGAACATCGTTCACACGCTCGATGAGAAAGGCTGGCTTGGAGATCGTTTTTATCTGATGCATGGCGACTTCTTTGCACGTAACGTTTTAGTCGATGTTATCAGTGAAACGGCTGTAAAGGTGACTGGTATTGTTGACTGGGATATGGCGTGCTTTGTGCCAATGTGCGTCGCGCTTCGCGGCCCGTTTTGGGCTTGGGATAGTACGCCTTTGAACGAGAAAAATGAAGATAGAGCAAACGCTGGTGTCTATGATCAAGAGAGTATGGCGACCAAGAAAGCTTTCCTGGATACGGCTTCCTCCGAATATGCTACCATGGCGTTAGCTGAGGAGGCGATCGTAGCACGGAAAATTTTCAAGATAGCCACTGACGGACTACTGACAGTCAAGCAGCGCGCCTTGGCTGTCATTGTTCTTGATCAATGGAGCAAAATCCGCCCAAGAGAATATTCCCCACAGATTATCCTGGTTTGAGGCTGGTCACTGGGTTTCGTAGGCGTTGTTGATATTTCGTAGCATTCAATGATATTTTTGCATCTTTTCCATTCTGCATTAATCTTGACAAGGATTGGTGATACCTGCAATGGCATCTGCTCGAGTTACAAAAAATCATCTCGTCTTGGCTCACATACACGTCCCCATAGTGAGTTCAGCGCAAAGTGATGTAGCAACAATGGCCTTTCGGTGCGATCAAAAATCTGTTGTCCATCTCCATCATCTTGTCTGTCATGACTTCAGAGATTCGAGCGCCGCGGCATTCCCGGAAGAATAGGGCAGCCGAAAATCGTAGCTCCATATAGGCGAGATGTATGCCTAGGCAAACTCTAGATCCGCCACCAAATGGCATGTAAGCAACCTTCTGCTCGCTGGACATCTCGGATTTGTTCATAAATCGGTAGCCATCAAACCTGATACAGTGATTAGATATTCGACGCGCAATCTCCAAAACTGGACGAAAGACTTACTGAAGCGGGCTGGGAAATACTGAAGGATCCCTATGATTGGTGTAGGCTTGAGTGCTGACTTCAACACCGCCTGGAATGCAATAACCGCCAATGGTAGCACCCTGACTGGGCACTACCCTAGGCAGAGCACCAGGTGCAGCCCCATATAGTCTCAAGGTTTCTTCAATAACGCTGTTGAGCAAAGGCGCAGCCTCGAGTTCAGCGTTGCTCATATCATCGCTCAATTGCGACACCTCTTGCTCAAGCTGAGATTGCAGTCCAGGCTGCTTGAGGACGGCCCAAACCAGATAGGTCAATGTAACAGCAGTCGTATCTGACCCTGCGACAATCAGATTCCCGGCTTCTTCTTTGACGTCTCTATCTGTTAATGATACTTTCTGCTCGCCCTCACTGGCTGCGACAATTTGTGAGAAAAGATTCACTGAGCTTCCACCGCTTTGGCGCATGTTTCGAACCGCAATCTGGCCGTGCTGATTTACCTTTGTATTGGCGTTTATCACTTGCTGGACCTTTTTGAGTGGCACATAACGGAGAACTGCAAATAAAAGGGGAGCCTCGGCACGTAGAACCCCATTGACCAGGGCATTTTGGAGCGCTGTGATGTAAGGTGTTTGCTGTTAGAGTGATTAGAAGTCTCCAGGAGTAGCCAGGCCTCTAGAGATATTAACGAACCTTTCCCAATTTTAGCATATCGAAGCTTTCTCCGAAGCTGAGGTGAGCAATGACATCCGTTGCCATGAGCGTCCACCACTTGAGAACATCGGCTCCTTTTTCTGCGCCCAAAGCGTCCTGCTTGATCTTTTGTACGGCCAACATTACCTTTCGTCTGACCTCCGCGTCCCAGTGAACCTTCAAGCTAGAGTTGCTGAAAGCTCGTGCAAAAAGCTTTCTTCTAGCAGCATGAGCATAAGGATCGCGCATAGCGAAAATGCCGGGTAACTGATCCGGTGTAAGGTTTGAGTAAAAAGAAGACTTGAGAAACCCAGACGAGATTTTGTGAATTTGAGACACTCCTGCCAAGTCTGCAACAGCAACTTCATTTGGGGCGATTCGTACGACGCCGCCGTATCGTTTATGGAGCTCGTCAGCATAGAAAATTCGTTGACCGGAAAGTGTGTAAAAGCGAAGTACAATATTGGTGTATCTCGAGTACCAGGGACCAGGCAGCTTTGAAAGTGGGGATGTTTGGCCTCGCCACACAACCTTTCAGATATCAGCATGTCATCTAGTATTGCAACACTCTCCATACCTTGACAAACAGAGCGCATGCGGCTAGAAACAGCACTGCTACTACTTGTTGAAGTAACATCGTACGAGTAATTGTGGAAAGGTGTTACAGATCAAAACGACTATTGTGGACACAGTGTATACATATCGTACAACCCATTCATAGAATAGGCACTTTGGGCAGTGAGTCACCACTGTACGTCCCGGGTGTCGCCGTCCTCAAGCCCTACGGGAGGTTCTTGCAGGGATGTGAAAGAGTGCAGTACAATACGGCTATCGCAGAGATGAACGATGCGACTTTATTCTTTTTGAAAATCGGAATGTGGAGACATCTTCCTAACGCCGCAATTTCGTATGGTTGTGGTGATCCTGGGTAGTAGAGGCCCGTGCGTTTCGGACATGGAAGCGGTCCGGGAGGATATTCACAGCAATTCCCCAGAATCGGCAGGCTTCCGTCTATCCCCGAAGCCTCGGAAGTAATCCTGCCAGTCAGACGCCGTCATTTTGATCTTACTCTACACAAGCGAGTCAGCCGTCTTGAGGGGTTCCAAAGGCCTGCGGTACCGAGACTCGTAGCAGTTCCACTGCACCAGTCCTTGGGCTTTGACGCGAACCAATCCCCACATGGATAGGCTTAGTATTGTGAACGACCGCTGCTCCTCTTTGGGACCTTCAATTCTGACTGTTCTGTTCACACTGTGAGGAAAAAAGTGGGTGTCGATATCAGGCCTAGCACGCACGTGACCATCGACCGCTACAGCAAAATATAAAATCGAAAACATACGACAGCGGGGATTCGCTAGTAGTCACCCACCTAGCTACTAGCCCACCGGTAAATCGCTTGTATATCGCAAATCAGAC
Organism: Curvularia eragrostidis; assembly: GCA_020744315.1. Taxonomy (NCBI): domain Eukaryota; kingdom Fungi; phylum Ascomycota; class Dothideomycetes; order Pleosporales; family Pleosporaceae; genus Curvularia; species Curvularia eragrostidis. The sequence continues at coordinate 22,100 of JAIRCK010000144.1, read as the reverse complement.
GGGATGCGTAAATCTCGAATGTCCTATGGTCGTATGTGCAGTATCTACGAATTTGAAATAATCTATAGTGCATAGCCTCATTTTCGCTGGCCAGTATTACACAACTGCCTGGGGTGAGTAGGCAGAGACGCCACGAAAAATGGGCGATCGCAGTTAGCAACAAAAGCCAGACAAGATCCTGCTAGGCGTAATGTGGCTGAGACATATTGCCATTAACGAGGCTCGCTTATCCGCCATGTTAGGCGTACTGCTGCTTCTCAGCCTTGAGGATGGCTTCACTTCCTGTTTGCAACACCACAGCCTTTGTTGAGCGCCTTCTCTGACCATGTCGCCCGTTCCTTGGACACAGGAGATCAACTTTGGAAGCGCATTGCTCCTTCATTCTTGCATTACCGTCTTCCTTAAGGAGATCAGCAACGCCTTCATAATACTCTACCGGCTCGCGTTTCGTCACACAGACAAGGCTGGAATCAAGACATCTGTTGTGCTTGATGGCTACACTTCTATCTTTTCTCGAGATCAAGAGGGCGAGCTTGCAGAGTTGTACTTCACCAACACTGGTTGCATCCTCTTGATCGTCTCACTCGGCTGTGCTATCGCGATGAACCTACATCTTCCAGCTACCGCACTCAACATTTTAATCGCAACGACCTTCGGCTTAGCGTTCATCGCATCGGCGCTGGTGGCATGTCGAGAGAGAGGCCTTGTGATGCCCATTATGGCGTTGAGACGTGCCGGTCGTTTCATCTGGTCCGATACTCCATTTGTGAATTTCTTCACATTGATCTATGTCGCAGTGGTCCTGAAGGGTTCCTCGTCGAAAATTGTGCTCAGAGACTACGTGGTCTTTCGGTCTATCGCTATCCTCGAGTTGGTGTTCATGAAGGCGAAGATAGCAGCGGCCCCCACGGATGTACAACAAACAATGTTGGAACGTCTCCTTGATAGCGAATACGTCATGATCAGCAATGTAAGTATCAAACTTTTGGCCTGCTCTCAACATTCAAGAATGTCTCTCATCCCAACAGGAAGCCTTGCCAGCTCCGCTCACCGCGCCGCCACTGCTCGATCGTGACCGTATTGTCGCCTTCATCAGCTCACAGCGCCTGTCCGTTATGCTCTACAAAACAGCTGTTGGTCGCGCTAACGGTTCCCTCTGTGGTATTGCTGGTCCCGTCGCTATCGCGGTCCCAAAGAACGAGGGATTTTTTGTTGATGAGGCTGAAGAATATGGCTGGCGCATCTACCGCGTCTCACCCACTCTCCTCGTCATCGAAGATTGCGTCCAGGTAATGATCACAAAGCTGCGGGAGAGAATGCCGACAAAAGAACGACGAGGATTGATGTTACTTGCCACTCGGTTCAAGGCCTGGACTCATGGAGTGCTGCTTCGGCGATTGGGCAGGCGCAGGGTAGTCTGGTTATCGAAGACGCACGAACACGGGCCAAAGAAAGATTATTGGAGAGGCAATGTTAATCTCGTGACGGGCTTGAAGGAAAGCTGATTGCACAGTCAACAAAAGTTCCGACGCTTAGAGAAAATTAAGGAAAACGATGGGCAGATAAGCTACGAAATTGTTCGTTGATGTTCAGAGCATCCAATGATATGTATCACGGCTCCTGGCGGCCGGCTTAGCGTGTGTCGTAGCTTGATAGAGTGAGCACGTCTGGTGACGCAGCAAGTACGACAAACGGCCCGTGTCTATCAGCCTCATCTTGTGCAAAGTCGCGGTGACATAATAAGGCCATAGAAAGCCCGTCCCGCCTCCATCACGGCGGATGCACATATCCACGAACCATTGAACTGACCAGCAGCTGCATCAACACGCAATGGCAGAGGGAGCAGACATTGCAATTATCTCCTTTGACAAATTCATCAATGGCGACGAGGCGGCGAAACGCGCTGTTGCTAGAGAGATTTACGACGCATTCTCGACGGTCGGGTGGGTGTACCTGAAAGATCATGGTATTCCTCAAGAACGTGTCGATGAGATATTCAGATTGGTATGTACCTTGTAGCACAGTGTGTCAGAGAGAGCGCTGACACTTGATAGGCAAAATTGTTCTTTGGTCTTCCCCTGGAGAAGAAGTATACATGGCGCCTCAAGGATGCAGAGATAAACCAAGGTTATACTGGCGATGGTGACGAAGCAAACGGCGGCACGGATCACAAAGAATGCTACGAGCACCGTCGCTTCAGAAATCCTTTGTGTCCTACAGAGGTGGATCTTCCGGGCTTCCGCAAAACGATGGACGAGTTTTACCATCAGTGTTACCGCCTGGGCATGAACGTACTGAAATGTCTCGCAATGGCCATGGACCTCGGAGATGACTTCTTCGACCATATTACAAAACAGGCTGATCCTCAACTCCGTCTCCTTCACTATCCCGCTATTGAGAAAAAGATTGTCGAGCAAGAAGGCCATGCGCGTATAATTCCACATACCGACTTCGGTCTCTGCACGCTTCTGTTTCAAGACAATGTTGGCGGTCTCGAGGTCGATCCTTTCCATACTGGCAACTTCAAGGCGGCGTTACCAGTACCGGGAACTGTACTTGTCAACATTGCAGATTTGCTCCAGCGATTGACTAACGATCGCTGCCGAAGCACTATGCATCGCGTCGTCAGCCCGAAAGCCTCAGGAGACATACTACCCGAGAGATTCTCGATACCGTTTTTCATTCATCCAGACCCCGATGTGATGATTGATCCAATACTCAAGGAGGAGAGTGAAGTGAAGAGGTATGAACCAGTGAATGCGGGGGAATGGCGAGTATGGAACACACGCAAGAACTACCAAGCGCTGTCCACGTGAGATTGCGTAAAAACATGGCGGATAGCTGTTTGGAGGTATCATGAGTTGGTAAAGCAAACGCCCTCGGTTTCCGGCGGCTTGATACTAACGCATGGCGATTGTGCATACTGAGGTGAGAGTACAGCTCGACAATGTTTAACAGTACAGTCATAACGTGTAGGACGCGTTCGCTGGGCATGTCAAAAGATCGAACGCAGCGAGCCACCCGGCATTTGCGATCAGGACAAACTCGTGTGCTGTGTCACTTGGTCGGTACGTCGTATCTTATTTACAATCCGTTTCTTGACGTGCGATAGACCTTTATTCGCGAAATGCACGCGCGAAACCGAGAGGGGAGTTGGGGTTGGTTGTACAAAGCCTTCATTGGTTCATCGAGCGAAGATCTGGATGTCTAGTGTGCTGCCGCATTTGAACTTTCTTGGTACGCGCATGGGAGGCACCAACTGTTTATAGAGAAATGTTTATAATTATCACAGTATGTCATCAATCGTACTTCGTTCTTTGAGCAAATAGCCGCATCGGGCAAGGCGTCTCGGGCCTGATCAGGAGGCAAGCCAAGGAGCGCCCTTGCGATCCCATGCTTTGTTTGCGCAAGGGAAACGGCTGGCAGCAGCACTGCCTCTCTGCTTCAATTACGGGCTCTTGCAAACTTGCTGTCAAGACTTCGCCATGGCCTTTCCTACATTCTCATACCTCTTTTTTGGACGACATCGTCAACTCTTCACGATCGAGAGCCTAGAGTCCAATAATGACCTCGATACTTCTATCTCGTGTAGATGATTGTCCAGATGGAGGTGTCTTCTACGTGTGCAATGGCTTTCGTGGCTGCTGTGCTATGGATCCTTGTATGCCGGGCAGCACCTGTCCAGCGGACAAGAATCTCACTCCAGGTCGATGCAAGTTTAAATACCGTCTAGTTGATCAATGGAACTGACACCACCCAGCTTCAGGTGCCATCTCGGGTACTCCTGCTGCCCCCTCCACGAGCACATCATCAAATCCTCCAAAATCGATGGTTACGACCACTAGAGCAGAAACAACAGCTACTCCTCAGCCATCGTCGACCAAGGATCTCTCACTCAGCCCTGCAGAGTCCTCGTATAAGACGGTTACAGAGAGGGTGCCGGGCGCCACGCCAACCTCAGTCACGGCGCCCTCAACTTCAAGTCATGCACATTCAACACCAGTAGCAGCAATTGTCGGTGCGGTCCTCGGTTTCGTTATTCTATGTGCCCTCGTGTTAGCCGTCTTCCACTACATTCGAAAACGCCGTCTCACAAAAGTGTACAAAGCACCCGCATACCCTTCACCTTTCGTGGGAGGGGACATGACACCCCAACTTTCGAGTAAGTCTGAACAAGTTGCATCTAAGACCTGAGGACAATAGTTTAATCTTCACTCAGGCAAAGCGTCATCACAATTTCAGCAAAAGGTGGCAGCACTATACAGGGCCGATTCGATGGATCGATACGAGCCCTCACAGCTAGATAGCCGAGAAGTACTGCATCAGCATAGCCATCGAGACTCAGTTCGACGTTTCGCTGAACTTCCAGCGGAACCACTACCGTGGCCTGGTCACTCGGCAGAGAGATAGTTGAGTTGGATATAGAGTACTTTCGGTACTTTCGGCAGCAGCGCCGAGACAAACACTGTACTATTAGTAGAAAATAGGGTTTGACCACCAGGGCGAGGGTTTTCACCTCTCGTTGTGCGAAGAATTATTTGATATAAATGCAATAATGACAGTCCAAAACAAATACGCTGGTTAGTTACATGATGTCGAAGATTGTCATCTGGACAGCAACTGACGAGTATAGGTAAGTAGCTAGCGATACACAACCCCTCACTCGATTGTCTTGCGTACAGATGGTCGATGCGGTGGACACTTCGGAGAAAAATAAAACTAGCATAGCGAGCAGGATATTCAGTATCTGGAAATCAAAAATTCCATGGAACTTGCTAGGCAGGTCAGACATGGTACAAGGCCAATCACAGGATGTGTTTATGGTCCCCGCTGACGTCACGCTTGGGCAGCCATGCCCGCGTGTTGTAGACGCCGCCGTAGATCAATTGCGCAGACCCGACTTTGTGTCAACATTACCCGTTTCATTTCCCACAAAGACTTTCTTCATCTAATCCCGCCACTATTGCTGTCATGTCTGAAGAAGCTGCACCGTCTTCGGCACCCGTTGCCAACGAAGCGCCCCCTTCCATACCCCGCTATTTTCGCAACGACGCGCCACTCGCACGACGGGACCCTCACAAGCAATTGCTAGCGTCTCTGGACCGGCTGATCACCGACTATCCTCCGCACCACATTCCCCCAGGTGGAGGCTTATACTATGGACCCATCTCGGTAGCTTTCCTTTTCTATGCGTTGCACGACCTATACCCAGACCTGAAACTAGACGGCTACCCCTTGAACACATGGTCCGCAGCCTACATTGAGCAGGCACAAACCCACATCAAAGAATTCCCACCGCCTTCTCCCAAGAAATGTGGCGTCTCAAACGACATCATGTCGCTTCTTGCGCTGTACGCTATCACAGCAAAAGACCCCGACACCGTCAAGGAGCTATGTGACCATGCTGCAGTCATGCTTGAAGAAGGAACATCCAATGAATGGCTCTATGGTCGTGCGGGCTATCTATATCTCCTCCGGCTGGTGCGCAAAGCCTTTGCTGACAACAAGGAAATCACCGAGCTCATTGAGGATACTGCGGACGAAATTATCGAAAACATCATGGACAGTCCACGTCCTTGGAAATGGCATGGGAAAGCTTACGTTGGTGCCGTCCACGGCGCTATCGGTATCATCACACAGATTGTTCTTACAGACCCTGCATGGGCACCCAAACTGGATGCAGAGCTTGGTGCTTTGCTCAGCTATCAGTATGATAGTGGCAACTTTCCATCATCGCTGCCGCCAGGGCGTGACAAGCTCGTACAAGTCTGTCACGGAGCGCCTGGCGTCGTCACCTCCCTTCTTTCCATCCGAAAATACTTCCCTGGACTCCATGACCGCATTGACAGAGTCATAGCAAAAGCTAGAGAGTGCATCTGGGAGAGGGGACTTTTGACCAAGGAGCCCTGCCTTTGCCACGGCATCAGCGGAAACGCGCTTGCTCTGGACGGCAAAGAATTCGAACACTTCATGACCTATACTACTGGTCATGAGATTAAGTCCATGGCAAAAGATGGAATGCTGGAAAAGTCGGACGATCCATCATCGCTGTGGTGTGGTGAGGCTGGCCGTGCTTGGGCTTGGGCGGTCGCGGACATGGACCTGGATAAGCGGCTGCTTGGTTACAACGACATCTAAGATTGCGATACACTTGAGCCAGAAATCCGGCTGAATACACTTTACGAATTTATGATCATGGGAACCAGACAGCTCCTAAGCCTCCATGGTATTGCACGCGTGCGATTGTCACCCCATGTGCTCATGTACGGATGAACCGACTACTCGGCACCTTCTAGTTGCACGAGAGAGTTTATTGGCGTCATATTCCGGAAACTCCGATACTGAAATCTACTATTGCCGTTGTCCTGCAATGTCCCACAACCGTGAAGACCAATCGACCAATGCAAGTTGGTGTTTCATCATGCCTTGCCAACATGACGCGTGTATAGCAAACTGCCAAAGGTAGTATAAGCAATTCCCGTGTTACATGCGATCATTCTCAACTTCAACACGTGCTTCTTCTTGTTACCCAAAGACGCAGCCGTCACCAAGTCACAGTATAAAGCGGATATTTAAACACGTTGCACAACAACGACGTCATGAGGCCACTGGCATGATCGAACCCTGGTGTTCGTTGTATAGACTCAGGAACAGAGATCTAGCAGTGGTAACAAATTCACTTGATACAGGTACTGATGAAATGGCTTGCGGCAGATAACCGTGTCACTGCAGCCATGCAATAGTTATCAAATCAATCACGGCAAAGTACCTATGTGCTACAAGTTGCACAGTTCCTTGAATGATCTTGTTGCGGTACGACTGTATTCCCACGCCTCATGAGACACAGATGAAAACAACAACACTGGGCGCAGCAATAGGTGTCTTCAACATGTCAGCCCTACTCGGTACCTAAACTTCTTTCATTGACACCTCAAAGCCTAGAACTCTCTTGCAGCTGGTTCACATCCGATCTCTAGCGCATTGCGAGGTAGGTCTGTGTTCTCCACTCTTGTGCTCCGTCCTACGAACTTCTCTTCAGCCGCTGAATGCAATCTGTGTTTGCAGCAGAGGCATCTCATCCGTATCTCGGCTCTGCATCAGAACCTTAGCGGCCATTGCCGCATTCGGTGTTTTCATTGGTACTTGGCATGCTTCTCCCCAGCCACATATACCTAAGAGAGGGTAAGTGGAGCGTTTCCTGTTTGGTGGGATTTCAGGCAAGCCATTGTGTTGCCTTTGACACCATCTACGCCACAAACCCACATTGGTTATCATTACAGTAATGAGTGGCTTACGGCCCCTGCCTAATATGGAATTGACAGCTTCCCTCAACCTACACTGCCACGCTACGCTACTGGGCACTTCAAACGTATTCGGTCCACGTCACAAATCCACACACACACAAGCGAGTTGTACGGCAAACATTTACTCGCGTCTTTGTCGTATGACTCGTGGCGTTGGCTGATCTACTTCAAACATCGAGAACGCGAGTACTAAAGTATGAATATCCGTGTACTTCCACTGACCAATCTTCAGCTGATAGCACCGATTTTTGAAAAGATTCTTGTCCACAATGCCTAGCCTCTGGATGATACAGATCACACTATCTCTGTTTCTTGTTTCATGTACTGTATGCACTCCGGTCGAACACAGAGGGTCCCACGTGACCCGACAGTCTGGAGCGGGCATAGTCACTGGGGCTACTTCACGAGACGAGAACGGTAACCGAAGTTACATCTCCAGGCGAACCCCTCTTACTGAAATGCTACAGGCAACGTGTATGTACGGCATGAGGTCCGGGACTTGATGGAAAATTATCCCGACCAATGGAGCTTGTACATCTTGGCATTGGACAGCCTCCAGCAGACGGAACAAAGCAATCCGTATTCCTTTTATGGCATTGCGTGTGAGTAGAATGTTCTTGAAGAAGTATCGTATGCTAAGGTATCCTGATAGCAATCCATGGAAGACCATATCAAACATGGGGAAATGCTCCAGGTTTACCAAATAAGATTGGCGAAGCGGGTTACTGTCCACATGACAACGAGCTGTTTCTGGGATGGCACCGCCCATACCTTGCATTGTTTGAAGTAAGCACTTTCATCTCTTCAATCAGGATTGCAGCGGGTATTTGGAATGAGAAGTTGACCAGAGATAGCAAGTTGTTTCGAGTCACGTCCATGACATAGCTGCAAAAGCCCCAGCAGATCAGGCCCAACGTTATCTCGCTGCTGCCAGCCAATTCCGCATCCCGTACTGGGACTGGGCTCAGGGTACGAAGACAGGGCCAGTGCCGGATATTTTCCTGTCCCCCAGTATTGCGATCACAGATACGAACGGTGTGAGAGTGGCAATGGACAATCCGCTATATTCGTACAAGTTCCACCCGTTGCCAGACGGATTCACCGGCAAGGTAAATAAAACCTACATTGTTTCCGAACGAGCGACTGAAAATATGGCAGTGGCGAAAAGTCAACACGACGATTCGATGGCCAGCATCTGACGACCCGTGGGCACCATCGCGACCCTTGATGTTCGCAGAAGCATTTCGAAACCAGTCCAACAATCTCGTGACGCAAGCAGGCGTTGCCTTCCGCTCCAGCACCTTCTCACGCTTTTCATCCGCACTGGAAGACGCACATGGCTGGGTCCACGCCCTCATCGGCGGGGGCTATGCTCGCGAGTCGCCATACTGGGGCCACATGTGGCCACTGGAGTACTCTGCCTTTGAGCCCCTGTTCATGCTACACCACGCGTAAGTCGTCGTCCTCTACACACACACACACATACATCACTTGAAAAGGAAACACAAAGACTAACAAACCCGCACCCAGCAACGTCGACCGCCTCTTCGCCCTCTACCAAGCCGCACACCCAGACATCTGGATGCAGCCCTCCAACATCGGCACACAAACCAATGTCTTCCTCTCCGACAACCAGCAAATCAGCGCCGACACGCAACTCCTTCCCTTCCGCAACTCGGCATCCAGCTTCTGGACCACAAACACGTGCCGCGACACCACGGCACTCGGGTACACGTACCCGGAGACGCAGCGCTGGAAATTCGCCTCGGACGAGTCGTACCAGGCGCACGCCGCGTCGGCCATTGCGCGGCTGTACAGCGGACGGGTGCGCGAACAAATGACGCAGAAGGTGGTTGGAGAGCAAGTGTCGCTGTTTGGCCAGATGCTCGCGCAGAAGAATAATGTCTTTACTGATTGGAGCGTGCAGACGAGCGCGCGGGCGGATACGTTTCGGGATACGTTTCGTGTGCAGTTTGTGCTGGCGCCGGGCAGGGAGATGCCGTCGGTCGATGTGGGCAGCTGGATGGTGCTGTTGCCGGATCATGAGGAGAAACTTGCTGCTGCTTCTGCTTCTACTGGTGCTGGACAAGCGGGCGGCAAGGTGCTGTCTGGCACGACGAGTCTGACGCCTTATTTGATCGACCGCGTAAATAATGGTTTGTTGGCGAGTTTGGATCCGGGAGACGTAGTGCCGTTTCTTAGGCTGGCGTTGAGGTGGCAGGTCTTGGATGTGAGTTGTGCTATTGCACTACTGTGCGTAGTTGAGCTGACTGAGATTTCTAGGATGACGGCCAGCCTCTGCCGCAGAATATGCAGGATAGGGTTAATGTCACGGTGGTGAGTGTGCAAGCGAGGATTCCAGACGAGAAAGGCGCGGCGATAGAGTATGGTGGGGATGTGAGTGCGTATCCAGAGATTGCGAGGGGGAGTGGAGGAGATGGGAGTTGAAGAGCCTGCTGGTGCTGTTGGTGTTTTGGGGAATACGGTATTACGGGTACGAATCTGAGTGTAGAGGATGTTCGGGAGTTTGTTTCGCAGTTGGGATGGTCTTACATGTTATGGACAATATGATATATACCATTAGCCTGGTAAGTTTTTGGTCAAACGGTTCCGAAAGGCACCAACTTCATCTCCTGGCCCTCTAGCATATATTCCACATCCCCGGCTATCCCTTGCCCTCCTCTAGGTACAGAAGACAGAATGCAGTAAATGGCTGGATGCTGAAGTTGCGGATTAGCAAAGTTTGGCTAGAGACGAAGGAATCGTTCTAGTAATCAAAATTCTTGTCTTGTGTATAACCATAGCTCAGAATAATGCTGCAACACATTAATATTTCACAAGACAGGAAATTGGATGGTTTCTTTTTTGCACGTGAGCTAGACACAGATACATTGCAAGACTGTGATGTCGTGCAGCAAGAGCACATGATTGGTGTCTATTTTGAGATGGTGGCGGAGCAATGCGCGTACGCTTGAAATGTAAGTACATGGTTGGCTGCGCCAGTCTTACCATGCGTCAACCGTGTGGAATGAGATGAATTTGAATAGGACCAGAAAACAGGCTGGAACATGTTGAGGGCAGAAACGAACTTGGATTCTGCAATGTCAAGATAAGTGAACTATCCAGCGACCGTGCAGATATATTCAAGACGACTCCCGAAGCGGGATTTGTGAGAACAATGTTGGTACAAATTTTGGATCAAAGTCTGACAAAGACCGGGCCATTCTGGTCGGTTGCCGTATGCTGATCGTGGTTGTTGCAATTGGCTGCATATGTTGAGAAGCAGCGGCAGTCATGCCTAAGGTGGTGCACGTGTGAAACCGTGGTTCGAATTCATTAGCTGGGGCGAGATATTCCTTCGGTAATCGAGAAGCCGTAGTACTACCGAAGTCGATCCTCTGTCCGGGAAGTCAGCTTCATGTACCCGAGACGATCCTTCTAGTCTGCTCCAACTTACGCATTTTGTTAAGCTCATCCAAGATCAACTGCAGCTCGTCCTCGTCCATCTTGAGAGAGGGAATGAGCGTTGTGGCCTCCTCAGCGGTATCGGGGGTGAGGGTTCCTGTCGGGGCTGTCAGTAACTCGTTATTAGTAGCTTGATCGTAGACATGTATTACCTAGGAGTGCCTTTTCAACGACCGAGATCTCAGGATGGGCATCGAACAAGGCGGCGATCGAGTGCAAGCTGTCTTCCTCCTTGTAGCGGGCAAAAGTATCGAGATAGTCAAGAAACTGGGTGATTGTGCTGGCCCAGAGTCAGCCTCCATCACTGTATGCCTGGTTACGGTATGCGAGCGCCACTCACATGCTGTCGTTGTAGATGCGGTCGCGCAGCGGGTTGTTCTCGGGGTCCTTCTTCTTGCGCGCCTCGTGGACGGCAGTGACGACGGCGCGTGCCTCGGAAACGGACAAGGCGTGGACGTCTTCAAAGTCGCCCAGTTTGATTTCGGAGCCCATCTCCTCCTCCTGCTGGACGGGCGGCTTGGGGCGCGAGACGAGCCTAGGGGCCTTGAAGACAGGCGGCTCAGGCCTGCGGGGCGCGTTGTGCTCGCCGTCTCCCTCCATGGCGTAGGTGTGGTGGTAGAGCTGGGAATGCGTCCGGGGAGGCTTGTCGCTATGCGAAACGTCTTTGTACTTTTTTTGGCGGTGGTGAATGCAACAGGGTGCGGTGGTGGAAGCGGAAGCGAGTGGAGCTGGAGGTGTGGTGGCTTGGGCGCGGTGGCAGTGGCAGTGGCAGGGACAATGGGATGCGCCTGCCGACGTGGTGTCGACGTCGAGTGGCAGACGGGGAAGTCGCGACGGGCGACGGACGACGGTGGACGGCTGCCAAGACGCGCCCAAAGGGCACTAGGGCACGACAGACAGGCACTGGGAACCTTGAACTGGCGGCCTTCCCCGCCTTGCGCGCGCTGCTGCTGCTGGCTGGCCTGCCTGGATTGGGCTGGGCTTGGGCCTGCAGAGCGCCTGCAGCAGTATGCGCGCCAGGAATAGCCGGCCCCGGCCCCGGCCATGACGACTGCACAGTGTCTATGGCATGCACAGCGCAGTGCAGGACTACAGTAGATACGTCTACAGTGCAAGGCGCCGTGTGCGCCCGCCGGCCGCAGTGCAAGGCGTCCCAAAATAACCCCCAGGCGCCTCTGAGCCGCTGGTGCTGCTGCCGGCGTGGATCGCAATCACGCGCCGCCCGATGCGGCCTAGCGCCGCTCTCCATAGCCATGCCTCTCCTCTCTCCAACCTTGACCACCGCCCCAGCGAAGCACAAGAGATATTATACAAAGCCTCGCGCCTCGTCTTCGCTGCCCCCAAAGCCACCCTCGCCGCGCGCCTGCTCCCTGCCTGTCACCTGACGCTGCTGCCAGCCGCGCTGCACACTCCCCGCCTGCACGCCACCCCGTCCATCTCCTTGGCCGCCCTGCCTGCGTTTCACCCAATCACTCAGGGTCTTGGTTGGTCCTGTCCACCACCACCCCCGGCCAACCTAATTGCACCACACCAAGCCCTCCCTCTCATCCCGCAGCGACCGCATGTCGTCGTCGAGCTTCCCACCACGCCCATTGTGCCTAATTCCCGCCATCCCGCCATCGCCCTCCCGCTGCTAGACGCTGCGCATCCCCGGAAACAGCGCGCTCGCCAGCACACTGCCGCCCTGCTGCCCTGCTGTCCGTCAGCCACCTGCCCAGCTGCCAGCACCGCCTCACAAACCCTCGTCTTGCCCTCGTCGCCGCACTCGTCCGCAACCACCTCGACTGCCCTATCGCGACACGTGCCCACTGCTGCTTCGCCCCTGTCCGTCACCGCCTCGTCGTCACGCTCCCCTTTGGCCCCTCGGCTACTGCCCGGCACCCGTCACCTCCCCCTACACGGTCCAGGGAGCATCCTCAAAACTGGCGTAACCGGATATGGGCACACCAGCGGAGGGACCGCCTCCGATGGATCACCAGGGCTCTCAACACCAGTACAACAATGACACCCATAGCAACGGCCTTGTGCGCCGGGCCACCGACGACGGAGCCTCGTCGTCCTCCCTTGCGCCCCACGACCGCATAGGCTACCCCTCACGCTCCGCGACCGACCCCGGAGAGATGAATCAACCCGTCTCCAAACCCAAGCGCAGCGGCAAGATATGTGGAAAGTGCGGAGAAGGTCTGACTGGTCAATTCGTGCGAGCCTTGGGCGATACCTTTCACCTCGAATGTTTCACCTGCCATGTAAGAATCTCTCTTCGTTTTGTTTTCCCACTAAAAAAAGAACAAAAAACAAAAAGACGCGCCGTGTAGTTGGCCAACGTGCTCCTCCGTGGTGGGCTGGCGCATCCTACACCAACCATCATCCCTCCATGTGTTGACCGGCTGGTTGGCTGACTGCCTTGTAGGACTGCAACAAGATTGTTGCCTCCAAATTCTTCCCTGTTCCCGAGAAGCCCCCTGGCCAGTATCCGCTGTGCGAGACCGACTATTTCCGACGGCTCGATTTGCTATGCTTCGAGTGCGGCCAGGCTCTGCGTGGCTCTTACATCACCGCTCTTGACCGCAAATACCACATCGAGCACTTTACCTGTTCCGTCTGTCCTACCGTCTTCGGTGCCTCCGACAGTTACTATGAGCACGAGGGCAGTGTGTACTGCCACTACCACTACTCGACCAAGTTTGCCCAGCGGTGCAATGGTTGTCAGACGTCAATCCTCAAGCAGTTTGTAGAGATTTTCCGAAATGGACAGAACCAGCACTGGCATCCCGAGTGCTACATGATCCACAAGTACTGGAACGTACGACTCCACTCGACCGGCCAGCCTGTCGTCGAGCATCTGCACGAAGCCGACACCGATGCCACAGACGAAGTGCGAGAGACGGTGCGCCAGCAAGAGGAAGAGATTGAAGCAAAGGTCAACTGGATCTGGAAGACGCTGTCGGCCTTTGAAGAAAAGTCGGCCACCTGCATCTCCGACATGCTTCTCCATGTCAGCAATGGAGCTTATGTCGACGGTGTCATGGCCGCCAAGAAATTCATCGTGCATGTCGAGTTGCTCTTTGCAGCTGCCGACGCGCTCGACTCACAGCTAGTCGTCAAGACGCCCAAGGGACTCACATACTCGCGCGAAGCCAAGCTCCTCTGTAAGAAGGTGGTTGCCTTCTTCGCCCTCCTCACGCAGTCCCAAGGCACGGGCGTGCGTCGGCTGGGCGTGACCCAGGAACTGTTGTCCCTGGTTACCGGTTTGGCCCACTATCTGAAGCTCCTCATTCGCATTTGTCTGCAGGGCGCGCTAAAATTAGAGCGCGAGACGCGCACCTCTGTTGGCCTGACCAACTTTCTCACCCAGGTCAATTCTCTCGATGCGCGACTCGAAGAAGAGGCCCAAAAAGATCAGGCTGCCGAGTCTGCTCGTCTGGTCCCGAGATGGGCGGACGCATGTCCCATCTGCGACGCCCAGGTTGAAGACAAGTGTTTGCATCTGAACAACATGTCATTCAACTACAGTTGCATGGTTTGCCGTGCCTGTAATGCTGACCTACGCCACGATACCCGCAATGCTTATTGGATCCAGTCCAAGCGAAGCATCTTTTGTCCGGCTTGCGCTGCAGCAAGTGCAGACGCGGAAAAAGGATTTGAACAGGTCAGCAAACTCCGCCAGTATGTCCATCTGCTCAACGTTGCACATGCTCGCCTCATGGCCACGCTACGATCCAGTGGAGCCCTGCCTCATACTTCAGGTAAGAGAAGCCTCTCCTCGACCGACCACATCGTCACCACTCATCTTGACACCTCGACTCAGATTTCTGGAGCCGCTATCGAGATTACGTTCGTCCCACTAATGAATTGTAGATGATCCTAATTTGGCAGCCTATGACTCTTCCCAAGGGCATCGCCTTGGAGACTCGGACACGGATTCCCAACCGCCCCACCTACGACCAGACACTCGCTCCAAGTCGTATGGTGGAACGCCAACCACGGAAAGTCAGGTCAGCCAGAATGCCGCGTACGAACAGTCAATGTCGGATATCAAACGCCTGCGGTCTACGCGTCTTGACAAGCACCTTTCCAACACAATGAAGCGCGCCCGTGCGTCGCGCATCATCGACGGTCCCGAAGGCCTGGATTCGGCTGGAGGTGAGGGGCAGTTGCGCGGTGGCATGCAAATCGTTCAAGAACGTGAAGGAAATGAAGCTGATGCCGTCACTCTCGCTGTCAACTCTCTTGCCCTGGACGACATTGCACGTATGGCGGCCCTGGAACAGCAACGTGAACAACGACCCAATGCTTTCCGCGCTGGTGGTAGCGCGCTCCTGGGCCAGGGCGAACAAGGCAAGTTGCAGTCTGGTCACCGTCGCGACTTGTCTAGCGGCCAAGACCTACAACAGATGAGTGAAGGTCGCCCCCGAACTTACTTTTCCGAGCTCTCGCCCTTAGAATACTTCAAACTCAAGGGCCTTGCTGTCCTTCAGCTTGGACTTTTACTCGATGACAGCCAGTACAACCAAGGCGATTTGCTTGACTTGATCGAATCGAAAAAGAACAACTTCTGGGGCAAAATTGGATTTGGCAAGGCCTTCAAAGGCGACAAGACGAAACCCAAGAAGAACGCCACCAGCGCCGTCGAGAAGCCTGTCTCGGACAAAGCAACTTTCCGGCAGTCTCTCGAATATCTTGTAGAAAAGTTTGGTGACGAATGCACAGAGGGCGTTGGCCCGGGTGCTCTCAAGGTTCCAGCTTTGCTCCAAGACTGCATCACTGCGATGCGAAACATGGACATGTCCATAGAGGGTGTGTTCCGAAAGAATGGCAACCTCAAGGCTCTACGTGAGCTTGAAGAGGAGATTGATGCCAATGGCGTGCAGAAGGTTGACCTGAACAACAAAAATCCAGTCATCCTTGCCAACCTCCTGAAGCGCTTCCTCCGGCTGATGCCTGAACCGGTCCTAACGTTGAAGTTGTACAGACTGTTTATGGTTGCCAATGGTAAGTGATTCCCAGAATGACGTTTGTTTACAGTTGCTGACATGAGGTAGATATTGAAGATGAGGCACAAAGAAAGAAGGTCCTGCACCTAGTGTTGTGCTTGCTTCCCAAGGCTCACCGTGACACCATGGAGGTCTTGTTCTGCTTCTTGAACTGGGTCTCATCGTTCCATACTGTTGATGAAGAGACGGGTAACAAGATGGACACCTGGAATATCGCCACCGTCATGGCACCCAATATTTTGCGTGAGAGTAACGACAGGGAGGTCAAGAGTGTTGACCAAGGTGCGGTCAAAGTGGTGTTTGACCTCATTGAAAACAATGATGAGTTCTCCGAGGTATGTCGTCTATGGTACTGGCCTCTATCGATTCGTTTTAACTGTGTACAGGTACCCCCAGAAATAATGGAACTGCTCAGCGATGAAACATCCGACATGAGCGCCAAGGAAATTATGCGACAATGGGAACAGCGTGGAAAGAACCCCATCACTGTTCCTAACCAGTCCAATAACCAGAATGGTACAGCGTCCCGGAAGGATCAACGCAACGCACCTCAGATCACCACGGCGGACAACAATCCCTCGGTTCAAGCAGGCGAGTCTGCAGTTCGTCCGATAGCTGGGGCAGGCGGCCATGCCAGAAGTCAACACAGCCCGGCTCCAGGGCCCGACCGTGGTCAACCGAACGCTGGCTACGGACCGAACCCACAAGCGTCGACAGATAGTCACCGGACTGCTTCACCTCATCGACACAGCTATCGCTCGCCGGGCTTCCAGAAACATACACAGGTCGGCACAGCGGGTGCCGGATAAGGATGAATGATTTTCTTATAGGATTCCTACCGGAGTACGTGGGCGTTGATTCTCTCCACCTTTTTCTTTTACGGCTTGAGCGAAAAGCATCTCACTGAGCGGCGATACTATTCTATACCCCCTGGCCAGAGTCTACGTTCATGACATCTAGACTGGCCAGTTCTCTCTTCACGCATTTGGCTTGGTACAAGTTTGACGACTGTTTGATTTGCATTTGGTTGCATTGTGTGTGTCTCTGTGTGTCTGTGTCTTGTGTCTGTCTTGTGTGTCACGGAGGTGCGTTTGTGTATGTGTTTGCTGTTGTTTTGCAGCAGCACCACTCTTTGAAAGAGAATGGACAGGGAGAGAGGGAGAGAGAAAAGAGAGATTTTGTAGCATTGGTATGGGCGTTTTTTTCTGGGTAAATCACACGCGTGCCATATAACGAACCTTGGCACCGTTTTTCGGGCGACGCTTTAAAAAACGTCCTATGTAGCTGGT
Source organism: Curvularia eragrostidis (assembly GCA_020744315.1). Classification (NCBI taxonomy): domain Eukaryota; kingdom Fungi; phylum Ascomycota; class Dothideomycetes; order Pleosporales; family Pleosporaceae; genus Curvularia; species Curvularia eragrostidis. The sequence goes on along the minus strand of JAIRCK010000144.1, from coordinate 5,048 downwards.
TTTGTGAGAGGAGTGGTAGAGGGAAGGGGGATTAGGCAGAAGTGAAGAGATGAAACAGAGAAAGCTGGGAAGGGAGATGAGACTGAATGTGAGCATTTGTGTGTGAGATGGCATAAAATGTCGAGGTTTGTGGAACAAAAAAACAAAAGGGAGCCTTTATCACATCCAATTTTTGTCTTATTTTTACTCTGGCAATTTTGGTGAACTATGGACCTCTCCTTTGTCTATTTATTTATTTTTCTAAAGCCCGCTCGCCAACTTTATTCTTCTATTCGATGTGCTTGATGGGGTTATACCTGAACTCTTAATTTGAAACATTCTTCCTAATTCTTTTTCCAGATGTAGATGAAAACTAGTCTTAATATCATAAAAATCACATTTTCTCCTTCTCTCACTGTATGAATCTTACTTCCTCACGGCAACAACAAACAATCTCGGATACCCCAACAAAACCTTGCCATCATCCAACGCCGGATACGCCTCTGCCAACCTCCTCTCATACTCCTTAAGAAAAGCCGCCTTGGCACTCTCATCCTCGATGCGATTCAAATACGGCTGCAAGCCTGTGCCCTTGACCCACTCGACGATGGCGCCCGCATTGGCGAGCACATGGTGGTAGTTTGTGCGCCAGATATTGATGCTCTGGGCATGCGGCAAGAGGGCATTGTAGTAGTCAGCTGGGGGCTCAATGGGGTCGAGATCCGGGCGGTGGGCGTCTGTCAAGTCGGCAATGCGCGTGTTGGCGAAGGAGGCGGACCAGGGCTGTGCGGGCAGCGAGGCCGTGGTGCGCATCAGCGTGTGCGACGGCTCGTGGTAATTGTCTGGCATTTGGATGGCGAGCACGCCGCCGGGCTGTAGTGATTCCAGCAGCCGGACTAGAGATGGGAGGCGTGCGGGGTGTCGCAGCCAGTGGAAGACGGCGTTGCTGAAGATGAGGTTGGTGTTGGCGTCCACGTCGAAGTTGGATACGTCGCCGGCGACGAAGTTTACGTCTGGGGATCCAGAGAATTCGACGTTGGCGCGGCGAAGCATGTCGGGGGATGAGTCCATGCCGGTGATGCGCGAGCTGGGGAAGGCCGAGTGGAGCACTTTGGTGCTGTTACCCGGGCCGCAGCCTAGGTCGTAGATGCGGAGGGAGGGCGTCGAGGGCATCAGGGGGACTACTTGGCTGACGAGATCGTAGACTGGTCGAGTACGCTCGTTGCCGAATTTCAGGTACTGGGCTGCGGACCAGTCTTTTTTCTGGTCTTGGGGTTTGTCGTTGGCGGTAGAGGTAGACATTTTGTGTGGTGTGCTGGTAAAGGCCCGGGTTTGTGAATTGAGATGCGAGGGTTTCTCTTCTACTTGGTAGTGCTGGGTCTTGGCTCCGTTATATATTTGGGGACTTGGATGCGGTCGCTGTGAAGCAGTTGGGATAGAGAAGCAGCGTCGGAAAAGTATCCGTGAGGTTGGTGATGTGATGCGCAGAGTTTGCGTGAGTACGAGTCCGGATCTAGTCATTTGGCTGAGTTTTAGTTTTTTTGTCACTGGTTCATCAAGTTGAGGCTTGTTTGGAGTTAGAGGAGCGGCAATTGTGGTGTAGACACGGAAAACGGTTGACGCCCGCAGCGAGTGAGGTATAATTCATAAGGAGGCGCTAGTGACACAATAGGCTAAGTGGCCTGGGGTTCGTGTGGAGCCGCTTGACAACCCATACCACGTCTTGTCTCCATCTGAGACATTGCAGCTGTCAGCGCTTCAGCATGAACTTCTGCCTAGATCCACTTGGCCAAGATGGACATATGTACTGTAGAGCGCGGCACTGGATGTACAAGTACCGCGGACTAGCGTTGGATCGGCTGCACGATATCTAAGCCCCAAATTGATCCGATCTGCAGCCGGCCGGCCGTAAGCAACTCTATGGCGTTGCATGTCGGTCACCGAGAAGCTTCTTCCATGTCGGGGCATACAAAGCGAGCCAAGGTCCGACTAAATGTCCGATAAGCGCGAGAACGCTGGGAACCGTGGGTGCTCCTCAAAGGCGCCTCCCTTGATGGGCATCTACAACACCTCCCGTGCGTCGCGGACGCTATGCGGAGTCGTATCTATGGAGATATGCTTTGAATTTGCTGAGGTCATGCAGAAGATATGGCAGATGCAAGGCTGCCAAACTGCGAGTCATCAGCTTCTCGTATGCCGTTTTGCCCTAGTCATTACGGCTAACGCGTACGGCACAGTACATGGTCTAGACCATGTCAGAAGAGGCTCCACAACTTCGCGAATCGGCCATGCATCATGCGTGTGCATGTGATCCTGGAGGCGATCCATCTGCCCGAGGAGGATAGTTTAGACTTCTACTAGTCTAAAGCAAGGGATGACCTTACATGGCCGCCACGCTGAACCTCATCCCGCGGAATGGTCGCACCTACCAGCTGCCTGTCGATGGGGCGAGCTGAAAATAGGCGTGGAATAATGGTTCGAGATTCTGGAGCGAATATCTGTATGAGGTGTGCCAGCCTGACAAGCTACGCCGCACTGGATTTCAGCCCCGATAGCCCCATGGGGCTGTATTTCTTGACTATTTTTTCGTATAAAGTTGCCTAGGCAGATTCTCAGAGTCAGCTCCTTCTATTTACTAGTTCTTATGGAACCTTTCTTATATTAGAACCACCCTTCCGTTTGCTAGTTTTTGAGTTTAGTCACAGCCTTTGGTACCCCATTTCTCTACTATGTCTCTGATTACAGGCTTTCTAGTTTTCCAATCGAGTTCACTAGCTCTTATCCCTGCCCTTTTCCTCATTTTTTTCCTAGTTTGGATCATTCATGCTAGGTGCTTTCATCCGTTAGCCAAATACCCCGGGCCATTCTTCGCCTCTATTACCCGTTTCTGGCTCATTATCGATGTAGCTCGGGGTAGTTCCGACAAGACCCAGCAGCGTCTGCATGCTAAATATGGTGGGTTTAGGAGGTCAAAAGACGTGTGATATTCTAGCTCACATTTCTAGGACCTATTGTTCGGATCGCCCCAAACGAAGTTGCTATAGCGGATCCTGAGGCCATTCGAACTATCTACGCTGCCCATTCTGGCTTCACGAAAGTAAATTGCTCGCCGGCGTGATTATTCAAAGAAATACTACTAATACTTGCAGACTGATTTCTATCTCCCCTTTCGAGCGAAATGGTCAGTCCTCTGATGTACGAACTGCAGGTGAGACATACACTGACCTCGTAAACCAAAATCTTAGGAACAGATACCCAGATGCGTTCACAAATCTCGATGAACGCCAGCATGCTGAAAGAAGGAGAATAGTGAATTCACTTTACTCCATGTCGAATATTATACGACTAGAAGAAGACATTGACAAATGCGTGCAACTGCTCATCGCAAAGCTTACAGAATGTGCTAAGAAAAGTTCAATCATCGATATGTCAGACTGGGTGCAATGGTAAAACCGCATACCTACCAAAAACTCAGCCTACAAATCATTTAACTTCACAAACAGGTACGCCTTTGACGTAATCGGCGAGCTATTCTTCAGCCGCATGTTCGGCTTCCTAAAAGGCCAATACGACCACAGCGGCTACATCCACGCCCTAGATCTGCTCATCCCCTTCATCGCCGTCGCCTGCGCATCACCCGCCTATCTCCGCCCGCTTGTCCTTCTCAGCGGCGCCGCAATCCCACGAGTCTTCAAAGCCCTGCAAGCCCTCAAGCACATCGAGACCGCATCCGAAGCCTGCGTCGTCGAGCGCCAAAACCTCATCAAGAGCGGCAAAGCCTCCGACTGCGAAGACATGCTACAGAGCTTCTTCGACATCATGCGGGACAAGGGCGAGCAAAAGGACTTTGGCTTTACGGAAGTCAAGATGGAAGCATACGGCGCTTTGTAAGTACTCTCTCAACGGCCATAAGCAAATCAAAGATGATAGCTACAAGGGAGAAAAAGAGAAAGCTAACTAGAACCCAAAAAAAAGCCTGGCCGGCTCCGACACCACCGCCGCTGCTATAACAGCCATCCTATACCACCTCATGCGCTCGCCCGCCGCCTACGCAAAGCTCACCGCCGAGATCGATCAAGCCGATAGAGAAGGCTTGCTCAGTCCAGAAATCCAGTACCACGAGGCAGTCGGACTGCCTTATCTGATGGCTTGCTGTAAAGAAGGAATGCGACTGCATCCTAGCGTCGGAATGACGCTGCCTCGGTATGTTCCAAGAGGTGGATGCGTTATCGCGGGTCATTGGTTCCCAGAGGGAACGCGCGTGGGTGTTAATGCGGCGGTTGTGCAGAGGGATAAGGGAGTTTTTGGGCTGGATGCTGAGGAGTTTGTGCCGGAGCGGTGGGATAGAGATGGTGCGGTGAGGATGGAGAGGTGTATGTTCCAGGTGAGTGTTTTCTTCGTCTTCTTCGTCTTTCGAAAACGCCCCCTCTTGTAGAAATTTTGGAAGAGCGTGACTGACGGTCGACTAGTTTGGCGGCGGTGCGAGGACGTGTATTGGGAAGAATGTAAGTTTGCTATTTAAGAAAAAGCACATATAGTGGATGATGAGACTTGCTAACGCTGGTTGGTTGATAGATCTCGCTGTGTGAAATGTACAAGGTGATTCCGCAGCTACTTCGCTCATTTCACATGCAATTGGCGGAGCCAGGAAGAGAATGGGAGACACGGAATTACTGGTTCAACAAGCCGAGTAAGGTGTTCACGACGATACGGTGTAGAGACAAGACGTTGCCTCAGATACCTTAAGAAGGGTGTTGAAAGAATCTTTCTTTGTTTATTCTAGTGTAAATGCATGTTTTGCCCCAAAGCGCTCCTTGTATTCTGCCAAACATTGCAAGATTTAATCGTCTAGTGATTTTCTTCTATGTCAAAAGAGAAAAGGGAAAACGAAAACAATCCTCAACTTCATCCAAAACCAATCCCACCCCAACGCCTTCTAATGCGTAAAAAAGCTCGTTTCCAGCGAAGTAATCAGACCCCAAGCCCTGCCCCCCCCCCCCCCCCCCCCCCCCCCCCCCGCCCCACCCCCCCCCTGCTCCCCCCTCACCTCACCCTCCCCCCCTCCCTCC
>JAIRCK010000143.1:0-51663 GCA_020744315.1 Curvularia eragrostidis | reverse complement strand
GCGTCGCGTCAAGTTTGGTGGGGCGGCCAGCTTACTGATCTGGCCAGCTTACTGATCCAACACGTTAACGTGCACCACCAGTAAGCTGGGCACACCAGTAAGCTGGGCACCCCACCCAACCTGACGCGACTCTCTCCACAACCACCACCATGCCGCGACAACAACGCTCTATACAGACCTCTTGTGAAGGTAGAATAAGTCTTACTATTGCGTCTTATTATAATAATTTAAAATAGTCTATCCGCGCTCTTACAAAAGCGTATAATATGCCATAATTAACACTTCATGCCCGCGTCTAAGGCACCTAGCCACGATCAGAGATAGTCTCTATTAACTGAAAGCTATTATCTATTAAAGAGCAGTCTCTCGTGCAATAGATCCTAGCCCTTGACCAGCGTGGTTTTCCACCCCATATTATTAACGTACGACGGATGGCAGACGCGTTACTCGCCGCGCGTGGCCAAGATCTACCTCCACAGCCTGTCAGCAAGAACTAGGTATCGCGCTTTATCTAAAGTTAGCTAGAGCTTTAGATAAAGTAGACTAGAAGGCTATATAGTTAGCGCGCTTCCTACGAGGATCTAATCGCAATTATAGCCTAGTTTAAGCTAGTAGAGAAGACGCGCTAGAAGTATGGCGTTCTTGACTAGGATATCTACAACTTTGACGAGACTAGATTCGCGATAGGCGTAGCTGGCACGTCCAAGGTAGTCATAAGCTCTAATAGAGTTGGTCGAGCAGTTGTCGTCTAGCTAGGTAATCGCGAGTGGGTAACAGCAATCGAGTGTATCAACGCGTCTGGCTGGTCTCTTCCACCGTTCATGATACTACGTGGTAAAGTTCACTAGTCTAACTAGTACGACGAGCTCCCACTAGACTGGACTATTAGCGTCTCAGATAATGGCTGGACGACTGATAAGCTTAGTGTAGACTAGGTGAAGCACTTCAACCAGCATATAGCGGCCCGTATAGCCGGAGTCTATCGGCTTCTTATTCTAGACGGCTATAGTAGCCACGCCACGCCAGAGTTCGACACGTACTGCGCCGAAAACAAGATTATCACTCTCTGTATGCCGCCTCATACGTCGCATCTACTCCAGCCTCTTAACGTAAGCTGCTTCTCGCCGCTTAAGCGCGCGTATAGACGTGAGATTAAGGAGCTTGCCTGTCAAGGCGTCTACCATATTGATAAGATAGACTTTCTTGTAGTCTACTTGTAGATCTGGCAGACAGTTTTCACGCAGCAGAATATCTAGGTAGGCTTTTAAGTAATAGGTCTTATCCCTCTCTGTCTAGAGCGTGTTTTATTATCGCTGACAGTTGTCCGAACGCCATCTCCACCACGGATAGACGTAGGCAGTACTGCTGTAACGCAGGCAGAAACGCCGCGTATAGTAGAGCAGCTTCGGCAGCAGGTGCTCTATCTCCAAGGGCGGCTACGTCAGCAACGCCGGTAGTTAGATAGCCTAACAAGCGTTGCTATACGCTAGCTCGCGAAAAGCGCGCAGCTTGCAATGCAATCCGTAATAATACTTGTAGAGGAGAACAAGAAGCTGCGTATAGCCTACTAGCGTTAACGCTAAAAGTAAGACTAGCGGCGTCAATATATTGCTTCTGGCGGAGCTCTCTAGGTGCGATAGGCGCAGTAGCTTGCTATAGAGGCAGAAAGGGTAGTTATGGGCACTAAGCAGAGTGAGAGCAGTCAGCGACGTCAGCGCGCGCCGCCGACGTGTACGAAGTGCCATATTCAAGGACACACTCGCACGACGTGTAAGGCTAGATAATAAACTTTACTTCTTAATTTTATCTTATTTTATTAGGTTGTTGTGGATCAATTGCAGAGAAAGTCGCGTCAGGTTGGGTGGGGTGCCCAGCTTACTGGTGTGCCCAGCTTACTGGTGGTGCACGTTATCGAATTCACCGCTGACGTAAGTGTTACTGTTCATAACCCGAAGGTTACAGTTTGAAACCCGAGCTTGCATCGTCCACAGATACACGCTGTATGCCTCGCCCGGCACCACGATGATGATAGTTTGATGCAAGTCCAAGGTTCACAATGTATAGTAATTCAGTCCCTCTCCTTGCAAGCTGTAAAAACACGTGTGGGGATTAGTAGTTATTCTTCCGCTGTTGGATGATAAGAAAGCAGCACTATACTGCCATGGGTCAGGGGTCACTCCAGCACCATCCTCAACCCCTCCAATACTGTCGATGGCAGCAGGCAATGGTGACGGTGATGGCAATGGCGATGGCGATGGTGAGGGGCTGGCAATGACACCGATGCTGGGGCTAGTTGTCTCATAGAGCCAGCGTTGATTACCTCATATTTGTCATCGCCGGCATAGAAGCCTGTGTTGGTAGCGTATATGGCGTCCCAGGAGCGTTTCTATAGGGCGCATGAAGTGCCAAGGGGGACCCCATTCTGAGGGAGGATGTATGTAGTGAAGAAATTGCAAGGCTTGTACTTCCATCAGAGTCGGGATGAGCCATGTCGTATCCAGTTTGGGCTTGGCATGCAACAGCACAGAGCGAAGGGTCGAATGGGTTATCATTAAAAAGTCGCACACCGTTGTATGTATTGTGGCCATTATCAATGGGCGCGTTGATGGCTTTTGGGAGGCCTGTCGAGGCAGCAACAGATCCAGCAAGTTTGTTGGCGCAAGTGCCAGGCCTAGTATCATCGTAGAAACATCATGAAATAATCTCCAGTACATCTGCACGTCTATATCGTTCCTGGTCAACGGGATCTTCATTTCCGGCACTTGGAAAACAAATAAAACAAGGAAGAACGACATCCGGATTCCCTTTAGTTCCGTGAATGTTCCATAGCCACAGCTAATCTACCGTACTGGCTGTCTGGGGTTCGAATTTCTTACGCTGTTGATCAAGTCTAGCGACTTAGGAGTTGTCTCGTTTGTTCGTATCTGGTAAATTGTAGTGGTGGTCTGAAATTGTTGGGATCCTAGTGTGGGAATGGTACTAACAGCGCGCAATGCCAAGTCGGCGAGGGGCTTTGATTTGTTTTTAGTGGCTTCCAGTAAGAAGACTTTTTTATGTAAGAAAATGTTTGTGTCTCCAGACAACTAGCCTGGTTATTCAACTAATAAAGTGTTTCTTATCTAGAATAGAGCCATGCTAATCGACGAAGATATTGTATCAGCCCTAATCAGAGTGCGATAATCCATCCTCGCTACGCAGGTTCTTTGTCTCCGACTATGATCATCCTCAATTCAATAGGCTGACCTTTCTCTACAACAACATTAGCATATGAACATTTTCAACCGCACCCATCAAGACACTGAGCAGCCGCTACTCCATCTTCTTCTAATCCCGAAACAAGCCTAAGGAAACTCAGAGACTTACCATCGTCCAGCTTTGCCCTATCTGCATGGCCAATCAAAATCTTACCAGCATCCCCCCGATACGCCAAAAAAGTGCCTCGTGCCATACTCCCCATGACCCGCGTATCGCCCTCTGCATTTTTCGTCACAATCCACCCAAATGACATACTCGTCCAACTCTCCCTAAAATCAGTCTTGAGTGCCTTGAAACTCGTGAACATCAGCGGGGAGGGATCCCAATTTAGCTTAATTAGCTCTAGATCAGTATCGCTTCCGCCTAGAGTGTAGTTGTAGATTGTATGTGATTCAATGAACTTATGCCAGGCGCAGCTCCATGCACCGCTTTTGGGGGACTGCGAGGCGGGTTGGTAGATAGGTGTAAAGCTGACAGCATAGAAGATGGAGGGATGGACTGTGACATTACGGATGTTCAGATATCCAGTGGGATTGTCAAGGGTGAGATAGTGGTCTGTTATATTGAGGGAGGAGGGAGCACTGAGGTTGGGCTATTAGTAAGTAAGTGCTTGGAGGAATCAGAGACGGCGAAGTAGCAACTATGACGTACGATGCGACTTGGAAAGCGACTATTTGGTTGACGTATGTGTCTTCTGTGACTGAGAAACCATCATAGTTGTTTTGGCAGGATGGGGGGACTTCGGCTGTAATCCTACGTGCTTGCAAAGCTAGTAGGAGATGAACTAGCGGGCGGAACATGGTGCAGTTTTTGAGTCACGATAGCGACGAATCCAAGATTTTCAAGAACCAGCTTCAGAATGTAATATCAAGCGGGATTAAGAGTTTTTGTACTGAGTTTCTTGTGCAGGAGCCCACATATAGATATATACTAAATTTAGTACCCAATATCTAAAAATATCGAGACATCCGCACCATGGATTACATGTACTATCCACGGCTAAATGACACAGGTGGCCTTATATTTCTAGCCCGCAAGATGTATCTACAAGCTCCACCACACAATTTCGACTGTACGTCCCACATGTCTAGGAAGGCCTCCTTATTTCTTGGATATTTATGGTCCTATACACATCAGAAACTAGGACATGGAAAAGCCTATTAAAAGTCTTTGCGTACCTTTGCGAGCAGGGGTATACGCACTATTTCCAATCAGGAAGCATCTCCGGACCTATGTAGCTCGTTCTCCCCGACCTCAAAATTACTCTATAATGCCTAATGAGGTTCCTTAGACAATGCCTTCCAGTTGACATCTCCAGCTCCCGGCTTCCTTCGTATCACCACTGCCGTCCCAGCGGCTTGCATTTGGATATACACAGTGGGTTCTTTGACTCTCTATCACTCCATTCGCCACTGTATCGTTCACGTACTTTGTCCCAATCAACGTGACGGGAGCACGACCCTTTTCCACCCACTCTACCATGGCGAGAAGAATGTTATGCTGTGAATCGTTGAACTGGGCTCCAGTAGGTCGGTCAATCATTGGCTGACCTATTGACCACTGTCCATTCCCACTGGCGCAATGGCCCATGCCTGGAATATAAAAAAGACGATAGAACTCGTGCATCTCGTTGGTTGTTAGATCCAATGCCTCAGCTGTTTTCTGGAAAGTACGCGATGCCAGGCCTGACATGACGGTTGGATCAGCGCGACCATGGTATGCTAGGAGCTTTCCGCCCCTCTTATGATATGCGGAGACGTTGTGCGATATGCCACCCGCAATGTTGATACCTCCAGGATTCAGATTGGTGGCAAAATCCATATCTTTTGTGGTGAAGTTGAGTACTGAGAATGAAGTGTCATTGTAGATTGCACCGCGCCAGAAGTCATCAACCAGACCGTATCTAAGTTGTGGCATTGTCGTACCGTTCACGACTTCAGTATTAGCGGAAAATACACTAGTTGGTACGCCTACTTCAAAAGATGGATAGACAACATGGCCCGAGGTATTGGCAAGAGGCTGATAGATGTCACGCACCGTGTTGACTTGCGCAGCAGTCAAACAGACTGACGAATTCAGCACGCCGGTGCCGCAAGCAAGCATCGATGGGTCGAAATTATGGAGCGTTGGGTTGTCGATGATCCCATCTTTGACACCATCTAGAGGGTCTAGTACGGCAACCTGTGCAGCAACAATCGCTGCCCATTGTGTGGAAGAAACGTAGCTGGAGGACTCGAGGTTTGGCCAGCCAAGGCGTCGCGCTAGAAGACCCTTCGAAGCTACAATACGGAGCCAGTCTACAGCCGCTGCTCCAATAAGAATCCCGTCGAAGTCTTCCGGGTACAGTATCGCCTCTTCAAAGCCCTGACGTCCGCCGGTACTACAGCCTGAGTAGTAGTTGTAATCTGCTTTGCGACCATAATATTGCTCAACCACTTGCTTTCCTGTCTCCGCTTCGACGTGAATCGCGCGATATCCAAAGTCATTAATGTTCTCGGGCTTGTTGAGAAAGAAGTCATAGCCAGACTGTCCGTCATGTCCTCCGTTCGTGCCAAAGGTAGCAAAGCCGAAACTTGCACCGTTCTGTAGATTGCCATAGTCGATGCAACCGCCGGTACCGCCATTGCCTGTCGCTAGGAACCGCCCATTCCACTTATCTGGTAGCCAGGCTTCGATACGATTGGTGCTGGATGCACTGGAACTGGCATTCACAATTACTCGGCACATATCTGTTGTCGCGGTAGCCAAATTATAGCTTGCGGCATTTGCACATGAAGGTACGAGGTCCGGGAGCGCGATTGGAGTGCCATTCGCGATATGTGTGGTGTTCAACACAGAAATCCCGGGAAGTAGATTGAGGGTTGTGGCTAATTGCTGGCAGCTACTGACTCCATATGCCATGGCTCCAGGACAGTCGATATTGACAAAAAGATGTAAGGGGAGGGGGGAACAAGTGAAGGCTTCTGTCTCTATTGAAGGGTCATAACGCTCGCGCTAGCAACACACGCATGATTCAAGCAACTGCAAATTCCTTTGCTGTGTTACACTACTAAACTTCCCGTATGGTGGGCGATCTCGGTTAATGTCTACCGTGCGGGGAAATGCGGAGAAATTGTCCTTATCTGGAGCAGTTCAAGCTCACCGGGCTAATATGCATGAGTTATTTTGCCGTCCTGTGCATCCTTCCTTTTGAAACAATAGCGTCGGGAAGATCTCGGGCTTGGAAGTAAAAAGCCTAACTAGCCCTCGCATACCGTGCTCCGCACTAGTTCCACACAAATAGACTTAATCTTTGGAGTAATAGCTCTAGATATAATATTAAGTAAGGGTGAAAAAAGTTTTAAGAAAAAAGTTAAATATTATCTTAAAGAGTAACTACATATTTTGAATTCTAATGTTATTCTTCTATTCTCTATAGTATGTATGACATAGATACCGGCGAATCCATTTCCGATTGGAAATTCAAACCTGCTGCAGTACAAGCAAATCTGGGGCCTATGGGAGTTGGAGAAGCGTTCCACTGAGAGACGGATATAGTCGTATGTGGCAGGGTAGCAAACGCTAATATCTGGATAGGAGATGCTATTTGGTGGCACAATTGGAGCAGAGAAAACCTTCCTGAACTTGCAGCATCATTGATTGCTGGTCATCTAGTGGAGTGCTCGACATATGTAATAGGTGCTAACTCTACTGGATTCAAGAAGGTCCCCCAACCTGAAGATCCTGGACTCTCAATTGCTGAAGCATTCCTATCGGAAAATGCTTGCTTCGGTTCCGCTTCAATGTCTTTCTCGCTTGACTGTAAATAGCATGACAGCTGAGCCTAGATGCGTGCCTTCGCGCCCTTCGGACCTAACGAGACATGACACGTACATGCTAACGCAGGGATACTTGACAGAATTAAGAATGGGACTGGATGAACGATTGAACCGAGTCTATGGAGAGAGTCTATTCCTGTCAAATCCGTCAAGACTTAAGAACATTTTCAAGGTGGACAATGGAGTGTAGCGCTATCAAAGACGAAGGTGTAGTTCAGGGGTTCAGGCTCTTAAGGGGCTAGTGATAGCGGCTGTGGCGTAAAGCACCCGAGACCCTTGCGGGATCGCTGGGACTATAAGTTGACGGATTATTTCAACTTATTGCACTGCTGGACAAGATTTGTCCGGGGTACAGAGAGTAGGAGCAATGAAATGATTCGGAGAGGCAAGTTGCCGAGTGCAAAGGAACAACTCAAGCCACACGGAATCAAGTCCGCAGAAGCAGAATATACACAGTATGTATCGAAAACTTGTCTCAGATTGGCGGCCTTTTTATATTCAGTGCAATGATTAGCAGGAAATACGTCGATCTAGCCCATGTCACGCCACGTGCACTGATATGGTTATATGTCTCCATACCCACAATTACTTCTTTGTTCGGTCGCCTGCAAACACAGCACATGAAAAGACTTGATGGAGCGATCAGGCTTCGCCGGACTTAACTTCATCCCCCCCAAAACATCCTCAAACAGCCCGACCATCTCCTTTGGCTCACCCGCAGCCTGCCAAACATCACGCACCGTCGCCCATTGCTTGTCACCAACATCGTTTAGCGGGTGCCAGGCTTCGCTGTCCATGTCGTGCACGACAAAGTTAGGCTGCGGATGCGAACTGGGGTAGGCGTTCTGCATCATTGCCTTGTCGACGTCGAGTTAAACTAGATTGCCGATGGAGAAAATGGCTTCAAGGGCTGCGAGCTACAGACTCAGTCACCCTGTATAGCTGTGCCACTGCTTTTGAACCAATAGTACATCGCAAAGCCGCTAGTGAGATGGCAGCTTGGATGGAGTATGTACGAATTTGGAGACAGTTGTGCCTCCATTTTGAAGATGCCGCCTTGAATGTCGACGGTCGCCTGGATTCCGAGCTCGATGTGCGCCAGCTTGAACGAGGACTTTGGGAAGGCAGATTGCAGACCGCCAGCCCAAGGATGGCCAACTGCACATGTGTAGACCACTGGAAAACAACAAGAGCCGTGATCTCAATCATTTGGAAGGCTGTCACAGTAAGTCCAGCAGCAAGCCATCTTGCATCGTCCCGAACCGTGAAGTACGGGCTCCGTGTGTTGCCTTGGGGTAGGATGATGTTATTGTTGAAGATACTTCAATTATCGTAGCCTTTGTGGATATCGAGACCAGGTTGGAAATCAAGACGTCCATGTTCAGAAAGTTCTTGAAGAACGTGGTCATCTTGTCGAGTTGTCCGGAATCTGCTAAGCATAACTGGAGCCGGCCAACGGTAGAGTAATCTGCAGCTGGATAGAGCCAAATGGCCTGTCTAGAGTGCTCGGACGTATCCAATTTCCATTTTATCTCCCCTAGCAGAGTAGCATTCTGTGAGATAGGGGCTTTTCAGCGCAGGCAAAGTGCTGAAGATCTGTTCGGTGGCGAACACTGCGTCTTTGGCTTCTGTTAAAGTCATATCAAGCCCAAATACCATGGTTCTACACTCAGTCCACGGCGACAAGCCGAGTTGTGATAACTCTGCGAGGGTCCTTCTGTGGTGCAGCTCGTGAATGGAATGCTTGACCCAACAGTTCCTCCACGAAATCGTCCAATGGATCTGAAGTGTCCAGCACTCGATGGCTTGCTGTTTCCCCCAGATATTGAGTAGCATTCGCAAGTGAACTGCAAAAGATGCGGTAAGGTGTGGGCGTATTCTGAGCAGGCGCCGCATTCTGTGCTGAGCGGGACTCTTGCGCTGGCACTGCCTTTTCCGCTGTACGTTTCTCAACTGGTTCAGCAACGCAAAATTTTCCTACCGCTACGGGCTTGAAGGCCATGAGATTTTTGGGTTTACCGCCGTCCTGCGCCTCTCGCAACGCCTTCCTGCGTCTGGTTTCGATAAGCGTTTATGTCTTGACCATTGACACGGGTACGTTCATCTTCAACGCCTTGACTGAAGCAACCACACTTTTTGAATATGTCGCATACTTGCTATCATCCTTTTTCTTCTTTGTGATGGTCTTGAACGATATCATGGTGTTCTTCGTGTCTGTCTAGATCTTGGACTTTTCCAGGTTCGTGGCGGGTTTTCTCATTTATTTCTTCCTGGGCTTCTTGCTCTAAATAGCTTGAGCAATTCGGCTGGGTTCTATGGCTTCATCATTTTCTTTATCGTCGAAAAGGCCGAGGGCGTAGTAGAGGATGCGGTCACCGATGTCCCCATGTACTTCGGCTTCGTTCCAGGCCTTGTCATATCGCATATACATCTCATACGACAGCACATGCATCAGATCTTCGGCCGCGGAGTCCATAAAACTGTCCGGGAATCCTTCATCCGTTTCCTGAGTTGGCCCTTGGGGCTATCATCAAAAAGCGTGCCATACCACGATTCGAACAAGTCTTGAATATGCTTTGCTTCGTGTTGCTTATCTTTAGTAAGGGTTTTCCAGCGAGGGCTTTCCTCCATCAGAAGCGGATCGATGTTGATGCCTTTTAGATGGCTGTCAATTCCCAGATATTCGTATATTGTTTCGATTATCCAGTGTGGATAACGAAACATATCTGCAGGTGCAGCCGTATGTTTTTCGGTGACTGCATAGGCGTGTATTTTTAAGCAATATTGCCATGCTATAATTTGTTAGTCAGATCTGATCGCGGTAATTGACGGCAATGATGAGCGTACTTGGATGGGCATGCATCGAAGTCGCAGAAATCATAATCCGCTTCGATTTGAACCACTTAAGCAGCAACGGTGGATTTGAAGTCCTCGCGCAATGATGGCTAGCCTTGATACAGGTGATTGTCTCCACTTTAGCCGCTCTTAGCTATACAGCGGTCCAACTTTCAGTGATAGCATAGGCCTCCGCCGCGAAGTAATGGGAAACATGTTTGGAGTTCCACGCGAGGATATTGATGATCGAACTCCGGTTCGACGCTGTCACCGTGATGGAACGCTCCGGTGTCATGGAGTACTTCCCATCGGTGCCGGCGAGAGTTTCGGGGTAGTCGTCCCGGAGCTGGGTGTAGTTAGCAACGACTCTACGGTTGACAGCGACGTAGCAGAAGCCTACAGGTAGAGGCTCGGTTGCACCCTCCACTTCTGTTCCATTCAACAACGACTCCAGAGTAACCTCAGTTGCTGCTCCATCAGAGATCAACTGGTCGTTTCGAGCGTCGGTGAATAAATTCCCGTCCAAGCATTGATAGACCGATCCGAGCTTCTGCGATTCTTTTCTTGTTGCAGAAGAATACACCTCTTTCTCGTCACAGATGATATCGATGATCCCGAAGGCCGTTGGCTGGAACACATTTGGATCATCCGGCTTCTTCTTGGGCTTTTCAGCCTGCACAATGGCAGTGGACATCGTAGCATATACCACAGTTTTCGGTGTGTCTCCGTTATATCAGAAGTATTTGAACTTGCCAGACGCCTCGAGGTTGGTGTCACCTTCGAGGAGTTTGCTCAGGCCGCCCCAATGGTCTTCATCCCAATGCGTGATGACGACGGCGTGGAACTTGAGCCCAAACTCTTCGCTGTCATGCTTCTTCTCCACCAGACTCATTGTCGCTTCGAGGTCGAGTCTCCTCAGACAGCCATTGACCGATCGAAGAACTGTCCAGCAGCTTCAGCTGAGCACCTGTCACACGTATATACCATTCAGCTCCAGATACTACCAATGCAGTATACTGTACCTTGTTGGGCACGTGGTGGCCTAGGTGGAGCTGAGCCAGGTATTGTCACAGCACCCAAGCCTGTCCAGGTTAGTTTCGTGATGCAGTTCTGGACCCGATGGATCCAGCCGAGCACCTCGCATGGAAGGCTGCATTAGTGTTCAGCCATGCTGCGAGCCACCGCCCATCTGTCACAATCGCTGGATGCTTCTGCGTAGCAAGTGCGCGATAGATGCTGCCGAGTTGTCGAGTCCGCATCCTGGCTGCAGGTTTGCGCGAGATGGAGGGAACCTGGAAAGGCCACGATACTTACCCTGCAGCCATTGGTGTCTTTGGAAGGATGGCAATGAATGGATCTTGCGGGCTCTGAGGCCAAGTATGTTGCCCTGAATACATTGTACAGCTGGACTTATACAGCAATGCCGATGAAAAGCTTTAACGTCCGCAGAGCCTTCCAGCACATCGGCGATAATCTTAGCGTGTTACGAGCGACTGAAGAGATGATGAACAGGCTCGAAAAGAACGGCACGCCCATGGCGCTGAATTTGTCACAGGGAATGAAGGACGGGTTTACTCTGAAGAAATACAGAACACAGACCGGGGAGCCGACAACAGCATTCTCCCGAGGCCCTCTCCAATCCAGCTGCCCACGGCATCCCTTCACCCCAAATGGACATCCATGTCGAACTATGAAAACAATCTGCAAATTCTAGACCAGGACACAGGAATGCTGGATATCACGTACTCAGCTGCCTAGTATCTGCCTCCAAATAGGCAAGCGCAAGGCTTTAAGTAAGCTTCTTATAGAGCCTGCAGCCAAAAAACAGCGTATAGGTGGTGCAACTCAGGTTGTTGTAGAGGCGTCGCCTTCCCCAGCACCTCTACCAGTTACCACGCGCAGCGGCCGCACAACAAAGCCGAATAAGAAATGGGAGCAGAAAAAACACCGCAGAACTTAGTAGACTGTTATAACAAAGAATCTCATAACATTTTCTATTGTATGTGGCTCTACAGCCTTATTTTTGGGGTCTGTAGCAGGGAGCCAAGGTGCGCACGGGTCGAACCTGTGCACGCCGTGCACGATTACGGTAAAGCTGAGTAACCTCTTAAGTTAGATTACGTAACCTCCTTAGTTGCTCGGAAGGCGATAGCATGATCGCTCTTGCTAAGTGTGCAGTCGGAAGAGCTGATGGAAGACGCCATGACCAGCCTAACGCCAAGTGGTATGAAAGGACGTAAGCCTAGAAACTCTGTTTAAATATCGCTTGTTTCTTCCCTTTACACTCGCCTGCACAGCTGCTGTCTAGTGTTTATAGATTACCAAACTTCTGCCCCGCACGATTTCTACGCTTCTTGGCATAGTCTTCGTCTTATTCTTGTGGCTCATGCCAAGGTTACTTTGCATAAGTAACTCAGCTGAGCGACTGAAGCATCGTTCTGCTGGCGAGCGGACGGATAGAGCCAGCCTATGAGCCGCAGCGTGTCCGTCAAGATCGAGAGGGCGGAAGGGGTCGGACGCTTTATTGAGCTTGAAATAGTCGTATGTATATATACCTTTTCAAACCATTGGTGAACTAAACGAAGAGATCGAGATGGTAATACCACTTCCTTGCCGATTGCAGAGCAGCTCGTCGCCTTATGCTAATTTCGGTGGTAATCATATGCAAGTCGTTGACAAATTCCCCGGTAAGAACCGGAAAACGCCGTTCAGCTTTCATGCACCTCTGATTGATCGGCTGTAAAAAGCTAATTGAGATAGGCGAGTGGCTTTCACATTTCTCTGCATTGGTGACATGATATTGGCTTTCTTGATCACGATGAACGACAGAAAATTCCTGTACTGATACCAGACTTCCCCTCTTCTATGTGCGAGTGCTGTGGCAATCTAAATTGCATTAGTCTACCGCCGAATCTTGCATCTATATTATCAAGCCGTTGATGTTGACAGTTCTGAAACGCTGCGCGAGCCCAAGAACTCGGCTGAACTCCCAATCCGGATTTCATTGACTTTGTCTCTGAATCGAAATAGCGATGAAATGCCTTTCCTTCTGTTCATTTTGGTCCGTTTCCACTGCGACGGGGTGTTCAGCATCTCGAGGCAACATAAAGCAGGCTTTGGTAGTGCTGCTGTCTTTCCTGACTCAGTTGGCTGGTGCCGTCCAGAATCCCAGGGACAACTTTTGCCGCAGGTACGCACATCAGACTACTGTCATTGACGACAAATTGTATATCGATGGTGGTTATGTGAATTTCGATTCGTTTACCCAGGATCACCAGAATGTTCCCAGTAAGTATCCGAGGCTGGCAGTATGAAGTCCTAATCCAATAAAAATTGGCTAACGTAAATTTATAGATACATGGCTCGGTTTCCACGATCTCAATAATCTTACTACGGGGGCAGCGTCAGGATGGCCCCATCTCAATATCAGTTTGAATAAAGATCCCAATGTGGTTCCGACAGTGGCTGGCGGAATCCTCTGGGGTGACGCTGTGAACAAGAAATTTGTCGTCTACGGCGGTGAATTCACACAAGGGCTTGCCCAGACCTATCATCTTTTCAGCTACGACATCCTTTACAACTCTTGGGCCGACCTTGGACCGCCAACGACTCCAGTCCCACCAAATATCTCATCGTATGGTGCCGGTGTCAGCATTTCGCAACTTGGCCAAGGATACTATTATGGGGGATGGATAAGTAATATCTCCATGCGCGGATGGACACAACCTCCAACGATGAGCTCAAATATGTACAGATACGACTATGACTCGAACAAACTCAGCGCGACGAACCCCCCAGACGGGCTGGGGAGAGCTGAAGGTGCAATGTCGTGGATCCCCGCTGGCGATAATGGACTCCTAGTCTACCTTGGAGGAATTGTAGACACAGGAAATGGGAACAAATCTCCTCAACCAATGAATGAAATTCTTATATACGACCCTCAGACGAATGCATGGTTCAAGCAGACGGCAACAGGAGTGATACCACAAAATCGGGCCCGGTTCTGTATGGACGCAGCATGGGCGCCAGATAGATCAAGCTACAATATGTAAGGCTACCTCGATTCCGCTCTCTTCCTGTCCGGGCATAAGAATTGAAAGCTGACAATGAAAGCTACATATGGGGAGGCCTAAGTGTCCCACCACCAATCGTGAATGCTACTGCGTTCAATGACGTGTACCTTTTGACCCTGCCCACATTCCAATGGGCGAAAATATTCCCTGGTCATCAGGGAAATGCAACTTACGACTACGGACACTACTCCGCCTCCTGTAACATGGTGAAGTCTCTCTCTCAGATGATGGTTATCGGCGGCACTTACCCGGATTCTGACATGTGCGACCTTGCCACAAATATTTGGGCTCAACATGACCTTTGGACAGGTGGTGTGAACAACACGGGTCAACCCCCTGAGGACATATACTGGGCACAGTACAATTCCAATGTTAGCTCGAATGTGGTTCCTGTCGATGTGTACAATCTTGTTGGAGGAGATAAGAACGGCGGAGCAACATTGCTTACTCCGAAGAACGGATATGATTCGGACAAGTCTGGTACTGGTCTCGCAGCTCTAATGGCGCGGAAGCCGAACTTCCAAAATCGGACTGCAACTCGTTCAATTCCTTGTACTCAGTCGTGTCAGCCAACGAGCAACACCACTTCGATCAATTCTCCATCGCCCAGTCATCTATCCACAGGTGCCATTGTCGGCATCGTCATCGCCGGCACGGTTGTGCTGGGACTTATACTCTGTAGCTGGTGGCTTCTCAGCAAACGTACCCAACGACGTCGTCAACTGCTACAACAGTCGCAGATGGAGCCAACGTCAACGTATCCAAGCCTTTACAGCGGAGCTGTGCCAGTTGTTGCCAGTCCGCACTCATCTCAAGGACCTTGGCCGGTTGTTCCAGGAAGCTATCATCAGTATGCGGAGCCGCAACCGCCGCCGAGCGAACTGGCCGCTCAGCAGCCTGAAGCAGTCGGCCAGCTGGACCAACATATTTTGCATCTCAATGCTACTGCCGGCCACGACATTGCCCCATCCCCTGCAAAGTCCCCAGTCAAACCGACTCAGTGACTGCAAACGGTTTCCTTCTTACTTGGACCGCCCTATATTCCGAATATGTCATAGACTGGCGTGACTTGTCCCCCCGTTTTTGAGATTGGTCCCCCTTTTGAGATTGTGCATAGTTACAGTTGTGGTTAGGTTTTTAGGGTTCACTACTATTAATAATACCATAAAATTACTAAAACTATAGTGCTCTATACTTAGTATTACAGAAATAAGTCTTACTCTCTTGTTACAAGTAACAAATGAAAGGACTCCCACCCTTAGAAGGATAGCAAATAGTTGAGGAATTACTTAGGATAATACTAGGGAGGATAACGATAGCCCCGCAGTAATCACGTAATTAGCATCTCGCTAAAATAAAATGTCTAGAGTTGTTATATTCCAACAAGGTCATATTATTCATCACGACAAAGCTAACATGGAACCAGGTCTCAAACTCAAGTATCTCTTCATTAATCATTAAACACTAGGAATTGAACTTCTCACTCGTCAGCTTTATCTACGAAGCCGTGCAAGCCGCTGCACCCTTCGCTGTCTTTGTTGCCCAACTAAGAACTGTCGCATTGCTCTTCACAACAACCGTCTTCGTCTTGGGCGCTCCAGTGACTGTCTCTGTCTTCACACCTCCACCCAATGTGACCGTCTCAAACTTCGTGTTTGTGGAAACTGGAAGCGTGATTGTGGTCTTGGAAGTCACGTCACTCGACTTGGTAACATAGACTGTTTCTTGCGCCGCGAGGATGGTCGAGGTCTTCGAAGAAGTCTCAAGGGAGCTGATCGTGACTGCTGGTGCGGTGACGGTGGAAAGAACGGTCTTCGTGACGAGCTCGGTGGAGTAGAGTGTGCTGGTGGAAGCCTTAAGGGTTGTGGTCTTGCCGACCTTTTCGGTTGATAGGACGGTTGTGTAGTATGTTGAGCCTGCTTGCGCAATCGTCGATGTCTTCACCACGGAGGTAACCGTGATTGTGCTGGTGCTGGCCTTCAGAGAGGTCGTCTTAGTGGCGATGGAAGATACGGTGACCAAGGCGGTTGAGCCTGCTTGAGTTGCAGTAGCCGTAGCTACGTAGCTGCTCACCGTAGTGCTAATGGTGAGTGTAGTGGTGCTAGCTACGGCGCGAGGGATAACGGCACCTCGACGGACCAGGTTTTGAGCGCTCCCAGTCGGAATGCAAGACAGAGTGGTAGTCGACTTCTTGGTAGTCGTCTTAACGGAGGTGCTGCTAACAGTAACTGAGCTCTTGGGCTGCAAAGTAGTTGTCTTGGTAGTGCTTGGCTCGATAGAGACGGTGGTCTTGATGGTCGTGGAAGCCGCCTTCTGAGTCTTGGAGCTTGTGATAAAGATCGTGGATCCTTCGCTGATAGTGACTGACGTCGGCTTGGGCGAGGATGTGTATAGGACAGTGACAGTCGTGGTACCCTTGACTGTTGAAGTTGTGGCTCCCTTGGTAGTTACTCCAGCTTCGGTCACTGTGCCCTTGACGAGACTGGTCTTAGTGACAGGCTCCGGGGTGACTGTGAGGCCAACGTCCTCGGTTACTACTGACATGGAAGTAGAGGTAACGTCAGGAGATACGATAGAAATGGTGGCAGTCACCTTCGACGTGCTGGTCTTGAGCACATCGATAGCACTGATCGAGAGGGTTTCCGTGCTCTTTACGACAGTAGTCGAAGTTATCTCAGGGGCGGTAACAACCGCGCTTGCAGTGAGTTTGGCAATTATTGTAGTCGTGGTGTAAGCAGTGACAACAGGTAGGCTGCTCGAAGGAGTAAGGCTGATAGTAGACAGTGAGGCACTGGAGGACACAGTGGAAGACGAGACGAGAGACGAAGAAGCAGTGCTGCAGACTTGTGGCGAGCCGATTCCGACCGTGAAAGGCTGGGTATCGACATATCGGAAGTCGATGAACGAAGTCGAAGCGAAAAAAGAAGCAAGCTGAAACTGGGCGACATCGGTATCTGAAAGCTGCTGCGAGAACGGAGCACGCTTGCAAATGCCGGAACCTGGACCGCTGTTATGGTACTCGCCATACGTCACGCTGTCTGTCTGAGGGCTGCTCTTGCTCCACTGCGACCATCCAGCAGGGCTGATCATGGCGTCAAAGTAGCAGGCGACGTAAGCAACGCGCGAAAAGCTGTTCCATGGGCGACCAAGGCTGACGCTGCTGAAAGACCCAGAGCCGGGAGCTGGTACAATCCTCGATTGATCGAACACAAAACCAGCAGCAGTCGTGTTGGTGGTACGTTTGTGGGCCGTAATGCTGATACCGTCCTCGTTGGAGGCGATGGTTGAGTCCAAGAAGTACGCTGATCCAGAACCATAAATAAAATCAACATTGCCCTCAATATACGTCTTGAAGGTGAAAAGATAGCCTGAGACGCTGAGAGTGTCTTGATTACCATAGATCTGGCATCCATAGAGCGCGGCAAACTTGCTGCTTTGGACAGCAAAGCCTAACGAGGCGATATCCTGCTGCGTGCCGTTGTTATTACGGAAGTTGATATTGAAACCGTGGAAGTAATTGCCTTTGGCGTAGACAGTTGCTCCGTCAGTGTTGCTACCGCCAGTACCTTGTGTCGAGATACCGTGGCTAAACTGAATGGTGACCTGGTTCTTGGAGTAGTCATCGGTCGCATCGGAGTATCCACGGAAGATGGTATGACCAGACTTTGCGATGATTAGCTGCTCCTCGTAAACACCAGGGTAGATGAAGATCGTAGCATTAGTCTTGCTTGTGGTTGGCGCCGCGTTTAGAGCACCCTGAATAGTGTCGTAGGTAACAATACCGTCAATAGGCGTCTTGGAAACGATAAGCGCATCGGCGGGTGGGGTCGTGCCATTGAAAACCGAGGTGCCGTTGACACTAATTGGTCCTGGGGGAATGACCACAGGCACGGAAGGCTGTGGAGTGACAATTGAGTTGAAGTAGGTCATGTCGATCCATTCGGTTGAGTCCATCACAGATGACAAGGAGTAGGTGTCTGAAGTGAGCAGTGTGGCGTAACCAAAAGACTCACGAGCTGCGGCGTTTTGCTCCCAATTTGAGGGACCTGAGTTGTTGAACTCAGCGAAGGTGATGTGATCGGTACGTGGGTCGGTTGCAGACCAGATCTTCCATGCGGCAGGAATAATGGTAGCGTCGATGTACGAGTTCTTGACAACAACAAGCGCGTACGCAGAGTAGGGGCGGCCAAGGTAAACCTTGTTCGTGAGGTCATCGACTGCGTTGGGAGCTGCAGTGAACAAACATTGGTCAAAGATGTAGCCACCTATTTCGGTGCTCGACTTCCTGCTATGCGCTGTGATCGCCGACGACTTGCGCTTGGCGCCAATAGTGCATCCCTTGAAGTACGCCTTCGAGTAGCCCCAGATGAAGTCGATAGCACCGCCGATGTAGCATGACTCGTAGTATTGGTAACCAGCAGTAGCGCCATTGAGAAGGGTGTCCTGCCAGCCATCAAACGAACAAGCGTAAAAGGCGATGTCGTTGCCATAGATCGAGCCTGCAAGAGTGACGTAGGAGGGCTCGGAACCATCGAGGTTATCCGTGTTGATCATGTTGATGTTGTACATGCTGATACGGCTTGACGCTGTGGCGAATACAGCAGTCTCCGCGTCTGAGTGACCAACAGGCAACGGGGATACAGCGAGACCACGAGCAAAGGAGATGGTGACCTGATTGTCTTTGTAGGCTTGGCCAGGGTTGCCAGTGGTGTATCCAATAATCCTCACGGCACCAGGACGGTTGACCGACGGGATTTGCTCATTGTAGGTGCCTGGGTATATGAAGATGGTCTGATTGGTCTTATCTTGGGGAAGCGAAGCAAGTGCGGCGGTGATGTTCGTGTATGCAGCGTTGTTGCTACCATCTTTGGACACGATCACAGCACCCATGGGTGGTATGGTGCCGCTGTCAGGATGAGCATTGACAGTGGCCGTAGTCGATGGTCCAGCTACGGTACCGTTGGCGGAGGGCGATGGAGAAGGCGATGGCGTGGTAGCCGTAGAACCCGTAAGGCTGTACGAAGGGATCGCATTGTACGCATCCATGTCCAGCCATGCTGTGCCGCCGATCCATGCAGCAAGCTCGTACTTGGCCGCTTGAGACGCCGTCAAATTAGTCGCAAAGCTCGAACGCTGAGTCGTCTCCATCCAGCTGCCAGGACCGGTGTTGTTGTATTCACCGAACGTAACTCCAGAAGTTTGAGGGTTGTTCGTTTGCCATACGGCCCAGCCAGCGGCCGAGATGTGTTTGTCGATGTAGGAGTTCATGTAGACAGCGACGGAGAACTGGCTGTATGGTCTGCCGAGGTAGGACAGCCCGAAGTTGTTGCCGTAGGTAGCACTGTAGGTGATGACAGACGAATCGAATACGTAGCCGCCAGGAGCGTCTGCAGTAGCCCTGGAGTGTGCAGCGACGTAAGCACCAGGTGTGTTACTGACGATCATGCACTGGTGGAAGTATGCAGTAGAGAAACCCCAGATGAAGTCGACACTACCCTCAATATAGCAGTTGCTGAATACTTGGATGCCCTTGTTGGCAAGTAGCGTGTCCTGGAAACCGACGAATGAGCAGCCATACGCAGCAATGTTAGCACCGTAAAAGTCGGCAGCTAGTGCGGCGGTGTTGGTAGTTTGTGGATATGTATTGACAAAGTCAATGTTGTACAGGGCCATTCCAGAATCGCCACTGGGCTTGGAGAAAATGACGGGTGTCTGCTCGTTCTTTCCAGCACTGGTAAGTTCACCACGCGAAAACTCGATGCGGACCTTGTTCTGTGTGTAGTCGCTCGCGAAGTCGGTGAAGCCCCGGAGGGTGACCTTTCCCTGGCGGGTGATCGAGAGCTGCTCCACATATGTACCCGCGCCAATCTTAATGGTATATGGGTTGCCGTCATTCGGTAGAGAACTGATGGCAGATGTGACGTTCGCGAATTCGCATGGTCCCGGCGTCTTAGAGACCACGATGGTTGGAGACGCTGCCGTAATTGAGCAAGTCGATGCTGCTGAGGTTGCGCTAGACGTCATTGAAGCCGTAGCAGTAGCGTTCGAAAGGGCGCTGGAGCTGGCAGAGATAGACAACGAAGCCGCCGAAGAAGCTGATGAAGAAGCTGATGAAGAAACAATAGACGAAACGGTCGACGCAACAGACGAAGCGGAGGCAAGCTGCGCATCGTTCGATGCTTTGATGGATGCTACAACATCTTGATCAATCCATGTCAGCGAAGAGCTGGCGTAGGGGAAGAACGCATTGCCAAAGACCTTGTCGATGGTGAACTGAGAGACCTGATCGGCCGAGAGGAGAACGTCGTAGCTGGCACGAGCAGCGGCATTCTTACTGTAAGATCCGGCACCAGTCGTAGCGAACTCCCCATAGAAAGATGAGGTGGTAGCTGCTGTGCTGTGAACACCAGCGGGAGCAATCAGGCTTCCCATAGCAGTGTTTCTGTAGATTGCCACAGAACCAGCAGCATTGGGAGCCGCTAGGAATACGTTGTTGTTAGTGTACCCTGACTTCTGCTGGATCGAGCTCGAATCGAAGACAACCGTGGAGTTGGCGAAGTTGCCACCAGTAGGTTGTCCACCCTTGCTGTATACGATGAGGGCATTCGAACTTAGGGGAACAATTGTAGATTTGTACATATAGACGGTCGGGTAGTTGTAGAAGAGATAATTCGAGCCCTCGATGTATGAATTTGCCAAAAAGGCTGTCCCGTAACTGGCTGAGATCGCGGTGCCACCCGGTGAGATAACTGAGCATCCATAGAACGCAATGTTGCTTCCCCTGAGGGAGAGAACAACTGCATTGGCTGATGCAGATACCGCAGCAGAGTTGACGATGTTGATGTTACGTACAGTGACACCCTTAGCCTTGTCTGTGCCGATTTTGAAAGGAGTGTCGGTAGCAGCGATCGTGACCTTGTTCTCAGACCAATCATCAACACTTGTGGGAGTAGGTCCGACGATCGTCACGGTGGCTTCTCCCTGGACAGTGATGGACTCGGAGTATGTGCCAGGCAGAACTGAGACTGTGGCAATGCTGCTATCCTGGGCCGCCTTTACGGCCGCGTTGATAGCGGTGTAGTCTCCTGAGCCATCGGTGGCGACAGTGATGACAGAATGGGGACCTGACAAAGTAGCCGAACTGGTCGTGAGGGGCGTGGAAGACGCAGAAGAAAGACGCGTAGTACTCAAAGTGGCATTCAAGGTACTACTCTGAGCGGCCGCAAACCCAAGTAGGGCAGTAACAGCGAATGAACGCATAGCAAATGACGATCAACCGACGAAGACAGGAAGCGACCGATGGAGATCAGAAGTACATGGTAACGATATTTAAGCTCGAGATCTCCACCATGGGTTCACGGGGCTGGCTCCAAATTGGGTATACTACGACAACGTGGTCTGGATCCCGTCTACATTCTGACACTTCGGTAAATCCATTTTCTACGCTTGTCACCCGAGTCGTACATCGGACAGGGTAGATAGCCGGTGGATCTCTTGAAAGATACCGGGGGAGAAAGCCACAATCGATAGCTACTGCAGTTTGAGATGCTTACTGTGGCAAGCTGTATTGATCGACCGACCATCGCTGTTAATCTTCCGAGGAGAAAAGCTTATTTCCATTGTGAATATTAATAATGACGACTTTAGACTCGAGCGACGTCTGCTAACAGGTACAAAATGCAGGAAAGAAAGTAAGATGCAATGTCAATTGTGGTATGCTAAGCGCGTTCCTGCATGGCGTTCAGGAATAATCTTAGAAACGTCGCCCGTTGCTTAACGAATTTCCACGCGTGCTAGCGCGACGTGGCTTGCGTTCGGTGACGGTTCGGCCAATTTCACCGCGCTGACAGGGCCGCACATCTGACGATGTTGAAGGCGAGACTCAAAGATGAGCCGAGGTCACACTCAAAAGCAGACAGAACTGGTACCAAGAGTGTAGGTATCATCCTAGCGTTGATCACGTAGGGGGAGTGTTGTACGATCCACTCCAGCATCGGCAGTCTGGAGCTCTAAGAACCAGGGTGTCGTGGATATGAAAATCTTTCTGGAGAAGTATTCAAGTCCCTGTGCCAGACCACGAGGCCTTCGCAAAAATATCCAGCGTTTCCCAAATAAGCGTAAAGAGTCGGTGTTTGGGGTTGGGTCGGTCTATCCAGCGTTCTGGGCATCGGATCAGGTACCAAGTGGGCTAAGCTCTACAATTAGCGGCGAAAAAGTGGCGCATCAAAAGCTTGGCAACCCAGTTCCTGGCTTTTGGTAGATGCGATAACAACTCTAGGGGCGGTTGGCGGTTTTTCAGCTCGCTCTTGCACTCGTCCGGACGAGGGAAAAGAGTTATTCCTCCAATGAGTCTGGTTGTGGCTGGCGGGATGGTAGTTAGGATAGAGGATCTGCTTTGCCGCGATAAGATCTACAGCCCTCATGTGGTGTCTGCGGCTGAGATCCAAAGGCAAAGGCCTGAACACCTCCGGACCTCCATACGCTTTCCCCCCTTCTTCATTCACATGAACGAGCACTACTCTTACCACAAAGATACAGCGAGAACAGATTTAATACAGTTTGTTACTAGCTCTATAAAACTATTCGTCTATGATTGGGAATTTCGGCAAACTCAGCCTCACCTTATGCGCAAATTGCTTCCAGCTGCAGCCTGGCACAGCCCCGCCCCGTGGAGATATGTGAAGCTGCAGTGGGCCCTGCACACAGCGCTCCTGTTTTTCCTCTCTTTGAACCATTTATGGTAGTGCAGTGTATCGTAACGTCTTACCTTCTAGTACAACTACTAATCTCAACGGCCGAACTGATATTTTCAACGGACAAAGAACTTGCCCCACTCGACTCTCCAGCAAGGCTGCCACGTTTTGAAGCTGGCTGACTTTTCATCCTACCACTTGCACCTAGCCTGCTGATACAGAAACGCCATGCGACTTTTGCGACGCAATGAGACTGGTGCGATCAGTCTAACAGAAGACCTCGACAATGCAATTCTTCCTGCCTACGCGATACTTTCACATACATGGGGAGCGGATGCCGTGGAAGTTACCTTCGACGATCTGATAAATGGTACTGGCAAGGAAAAGCCAGGCTATAAGAAGATCTGGTTTTGTGGGGAACAAGCTGCCCTAGACAAACTAGAATACTTTTGGATTGATACTTGCTGTATTAACAAGTCAAACAAGGCTGAACTCTCGCATGCTATCAACTCTATGTTTCGCTGGTACCAGAAAGCAGTCAAATGCTACGTTTATCTCTCAGATGTTTCAACAAAAAAGCGAAAAAAAAGCGAAGATGATTCCAGATCTACTTGGGAGCCTGCTTTTCGAGCTAGCAAATGGTTTACTCGGGGCTGGACTCTCCAGGAGCTTCTTGCCCCAAGCGCAGTCGAGTTCTTCTCTCGCGAAGGCAAGCTGCTGGATAACAAAATATCACTAACGCAGCAGATCCACGAGATAACGGGGATCCCGAAGTTAGCAATTCAGGGAACACCGCTGTCTCACTTCACTGTAGATGAACGACTTTCGTGGATACAGCACCGACAGACGACGCGCGAAGAAGACAGGACGTACTCGTTGCTAGGTATTCTCGACGTTCACATAGCTCCTTTCTACGGGGAAGGAATAGCAAGTGCATTCCAGCGGCTCCAGCTGGAAGTTAGCAAGTTGGGTAGATGTATCCAAGACGTACGCCTCACTGACCCACGCGACGACAAGAAGCGCATCGTGGAAACAAAGGGAGGTCTGCTGGCGGACTCATACCACTGGATCTTGGATCATCCCAGCTTCAAGCAATGGCGTAGCGACCCGCAGAGCCGACTGCTATGGGTTAAAGGTGATCCTGGCAAGGGAAAGACAATGCTCCTGTGCGGTGCTACTGATGAACTCGAGAAATCGAGTTCTGATAATCTATGCTTCTTCTTCTGTCAAGGCACTAACTCGCAGCTCAATAATGCCACTTCTGTGCTACGCGGCCTGCTCTACTTACTTGTTAGCCAGCAGCCGGCATTGGCGTCGCATCTGCGAAAGAGGCACGATCAAGCTGGCCGATCTCTTTTTAGAGATATAAACGCTTGGATTGCCTTGTCAGAGATGTTTACAAATATAATACTCGACCCTGTCATGCGCAAGACCTATCTGGTTATCGATGCTCTGGATGAATGCATCGCGGATCTGCCTAAGCTTCTGGACTTGATCATTCACACCTCATCGTCATCAAAACGTATCAAATGGCTCCTATCGAGCCGAAACGAGCTTCATCTTGAGCAAAGGCTAAAATTGATCGATACCCGGGCAAAGCTAAGCCTGGAGCTCAAGCAGAACGCGGAACAGGTGGCTCGCGCTGTGGAAGTGTACATTGACGAGAAGCTGTCCCACATTGATTCGCTCGAAGACGCTACCCTGCGAAGTCAAGTACGGGAAATGTTGCGACAGAAAGCGAATGGCACCTTTTTGTGGGTGGCCCTTGTTGTGCAAGAGCTCGAAAAACCCGAGAGCTGGGACCCGCGAGAGGTGGTGGAAGAGGCTCCAATTGGGCTGCATCAGCTGTACGATCGTATGACAGATCAAATCCAGCAGCTTGCGAAGAGAAACTCGGAGCTGTGCCGGTTACTACTTTCTACCGTCTCAATCGCGTACCGCCCGTTTCACCTGGCTGAGCTTGGCAGCTTGTGCAAATTGCCAGGTCAAGGTTCGATGCTGACTAAGAACACGAGAACACTTGTGGCTATGTGTGGCTCGTTCCTTACTATTCGCGATGACCAGGTATACCTGATCCATCAATCAGCCAAAGACTACTTGAGCGACGAAGCACGGGCGGCAGTCTTCGGTGCTAAGGGCGAGATCCACTACAAGCTGTTCTCACAGTCACTCAAGCTGATGTCCAGTACCCTGAAACGTGACATCTACGGCCTACGTGCTCCTGGATATCCGATTGATGAAGTCACGACGCCGGCCAGCGACCCGCTAGCGACATCACGATACTCGTGCGTCCACTGGATCGACCACCTGAACGAGTCTACCCTCAACAGAAGCGCAAGATGCAACAAAGATCTACAAGACAGTGGAATCGTCCATGCGTTCCTTCAAACAAGCTTTTTATATTGGCTGGAGGCGCTCAGCCTTTGCGAGAGCATGCCAAAAGGAATAGTTTTAATGGCAGAACTCGAGGCTACGATACAGGTAATAAATGGAATACTATTATGCATATGGAGGAAACTAACATAACCCAGAGAACAACGAGCGCTGGTGCTTTACTCGATCTGGTGAAAGATGCGCATCGGTTTATTATGTACCACAACAGGGCGATAGAAGAAGCTCCTCTTCAAGCATATGTATCAGCTCTAGTTTTTAGCCCTAGGCTTAGTTTAATCCGGAAGTTGTTCGAGAAGGAGGCACCACCTTGGGTCTCCATGAAGCTGCCGATGACAGAGAACTGGAGCGCGTGCCTGCAGACGCTCGAGGGCCACAGCCGTTCGGTCAGCTCAGTAGTCTTCTCTCATGACTCGACGCGGCTGGCGTCGGCGTCATACGACAAGACCGTTAAGGTCTGGGACGCAGCCAGCGGCGCGTGCCTGCAGACACTCGAGGACCACAACGATCTCGTCACGTCGGTGGCCTTCTCTTACGACTCGAAACGGCTGGCGTCAGCGTCATACGACAAGGCTGTCAAGGTCTGGGACGCAGCCAGCGGCGCGTGCCTGCAGACGCTCGAGGGCCACAGCGATTCGGTCAGCTCAGTAGTCTTCTTTCACAACTCGACGCGCTTGATATCCCTTTCCATAGATATGACGGTCAAATATTGGGATTCTTATACCGGCGATTGCATAAAGACACTTGGAGGATTCAATGATGCATTGAGTCTCATAGTCTTGTCTCACGATTCAACACGACTAGCGCTAGCCTCAAATTATAGATACAGCAACATTGAAATTCGGGACGCGAGTAATGGCAAATATCTGCAAACTCTCGAAGGACATTCGGCAGTAGCTTTCTCTCACGACTCGGATCGCTTAGTTTCAGGGTCAGACGATAATTTGGTCAAGATCTGGGATGCCGGAAGTGGCAGATGTCTACAAGTACTCGAAGGTCACAGCGCAGGGATTAGAGCAGTGGCTTTTTCCCATGACTCGACACTGATAGCATCAGGATCAGGTGAGTGGACAATCAGAATCTGGGATGTAAGCAGCAGCCGTTGCCTTCGAATACTCAATGGACACACGGATACTATCGAGTCAGTAGCCTTCTCCCATGACTCGACACAACTGGTGTCAGGGTCCAGCGATGGAATGGTAAAGCTATGGGATATCAACTACAACGAAAAAGCTCTGAATCAAGAAGACTATGAAATCCATGCTAGAGGGACAGTTATCATCCCCTTATATAACTGGGCGAAACTGGCACTGGTTCCGGGGAACAATACGATTCAAATTTGGGATACCAACCGTGATGAGTACTTACAAACACTGGATTGCTATAGACATTGCATCACCTCACTGGCTCTCTCTTCCGACTCGTCTCGACTAGTTTCCGGGTCAAGAGACCACACTATCAAGGTATGGGATCTAAGCAGCAGCGAGTGTCTATTGACGCTTGAGGGTCACGACTCTACCCTTTACTCTGTAGCCTTCTCCCACGATTCTTCCTGGCTGGCGTCGGCATCATCAACATTTGATGATTATGTGGTGAAGATTTGGAACGCGAACAATGGCAATTGCCTCCACACCTTCGAAGGCCATAAAGATGATGACAGATCCTACACGATCTACGTTGGTTCAGTAGTCTTTTCGCCTGATTCATCCCAGGTCGCATTTGCGTCGTACAGTTCCACGATCGAGCTCCGGAATATCACTACTGGTATGCAAATCCGAGATTTTGAAGGCCATAACGATCTAGTTACCTCGATCGCCTTCTCTCCAGACTCAGCCCGACTGGCGTCGTCTTCACAAGACAATATGGTCAAAATCTGGGATCTAGACAGCGGCAGGTGTTTGCACACGTTTAATATCGGCAGGCCACTCTATCATGTTTTATTTGACGCCAATGAATTATGTCTCCACACTGACGTTGGAACAATTCAAATAGACGCCCTTTCGAGATCAAGATCGTTGTTCACTGAGCCAGACATTGGGATTCCACATTACCAGGGTTTGTCATTGAGCGCAGGTGCCACATGGATTCAAAATGGTTTAGAGAAGCTAATTTGGATACCTCCAGAGTACCGCTCATGTATTTCAGTAGTTTTAGGGAACTCTGTCTACGTAACTGGTGGGCCTATGGGTTTTTGGGTGTGTAAACTGCAGCTGTAAATAAGATTAGAATTATATTGGCTCTTTTATTTGACACTCTCGTTAAAGCTCTTGATAAAGTTATCTTATCTACTAACTCAAACTTTAAAAAATAAATAAAGGGTCTTAATTTATTTCAATTTACTTCTAATCTAAGCGCTATATATAGACTAGCCAAGTCTCTTTATCTAAAAGTTAGAAGTCTTTTTATATATTTTAAATAAGTTTAACTAATAATTAATATAATTTAGATTTAAAAGGTAAAAAGTATATAAAATTTTACATCTATATTCTTGTCACAGTTAGGCTTGGCAGATAGATAGACAGACAAGAATATAGGGATCTATTACTATAGATAGTATTAGACAGGACTCGTACTATAGTTAGCACTTAGTAGTAAATAAGACGTAGCTCGAAGAGCTATATAGAGACACTTAATATAGAGGTTTTATAGACTTAGAACTGTAATAGCTTTACTCACTAGTAAAAGGATAAGAGCCGCTCTAGCCACTCTTAAGTAAAGCCCAACTCTCCCAGTCAAAGGACAAGAGTCGGACAAGATTTAGACTTGAGTTAGATATATATCTAACCTAAGTTAGATATAATTCTAATCTAAGCCTAATATTTCTAGAATAAGAGCTAGACTAGATTTAAACCTAATATAAGAG
Organism: Curvularia eragrostidis; assembly: GCA_020744315.1. Taxonomy (NCBI): domain Eukaryota; kingdom Fungi; phylum Ascomycota; class Dothideomycetes; order Pleosporales; family Pleosporaceae; genus Curvularia; species Curvularia eragrostidis. The sequence goes on along the minus strand of JAIRCK010000143.1, from coordinate 23,735 downwards.
TAGGTTAGTTATCTACTCCAAGTCTAGACTCTTATGTAAAATACCTTCATTCGTGCCTTTCCATTCCCAAATGCCGAAAATAACAATCAGGCATATGCCGGTGATAAAGGGTCCAAGAACGTGGCCATTCTTCCAAGAATAAGGATTACCAGACCATTGGAGCCCAATGACAAATAAAATCAGTCCTACGGCGATGAGAAAGCTTCCGATCCAGTCCATCTTGCGGAGTTTCTGTGGTGTGCTAAGCGTAACCTCAAGCTCTCGTGGTGGCGGATTGTATCCAAACAATATGCCTGCAAAACCTAAAGCATACAATGAGAAACACATGTACCAGTAATTACGCCAGCTCTCGTCACTTGACCGCGTGAAGGCACCACCGACTATGATTCCGACCATACCGCTGAGACCAGCTGCGATGTTGACGCAAGCCTGGCCATATCCACGATGTTTGCGATGTAAGACCTCGGAGGGGATGGCATAGCAAAGAGCTTGGCAGGCAAATGCCATACCTCCGAGCGTGAAGCCAGCCAAGCAGGTCGCGATGTTCTTTGACCGAGATACACCAATGAATCCAGCAACACCAAATATGCAGGATGCTAGCATGAAAGGCTTCCTGCCCCAATAGTCTGAGGCCTGGCTGGTTGGAAGAATCGTCGCTAGGGTTAATATTGTTATAATTGCTCCAAACCATGCGGACAGGCTGGGGGCACCCAGAGTAGTGGCCATATCTCGAGCCAAAACGCCCGAGCCGACGACAGACATCAACTGTGCCTTGATTATGAAACAGATAGCCTGTTTAGAGGAATTTTTAATAAGCTACCTTCTTGCTGTGGGTGAAGGATTACACACCGCTATTGCTACGATTGTCCTTGCGTGAATGTGAAGTCTCGTCTCCGCAATCCCTGAGGCGACATCTTTTGTGAGTGTGGGTAGTTCATTTTCGGTAATCATGGCTACTTTCAAGCCCTAACTTATGGCGTCAAAGAGGACGACTTGGATCGCGAAAGTGAATTCTTGAGATATGAAGCATAGGGGGAACCTCGGGGATTTTGTATGAGCTATTGGATACGAACTTTCTCCCACGACCCGAATGCCCTGACGCGCGGCGTCGATAGTGCGGAGTAGGAGAAGACCAACCTTAGCAAACTAGTACCCTGTAGGATGTCGAGCTAGTAATGACGTGCTGCTGACCGCCACCGGTTAGTCTACAATAGTACATTGTCTTCATAATGAGCGAATCTCCATCAAAATACACTTTCTCAACAGGCTGCTGCCAATGCTGTTCTTCTTATAAGCATTCATTCATTTGCGAAGAGCTGAAGCTATTTTTTTTTACAGGGAACAAGAGATTAGGAAGCGAGTAACCAAGTGTGGGTAATATGCAAAAGGGCCGCGAAGGCTAGGAATGACAGCGAAGAATCTAGGCTCCTCAGCCGTTTCCCACCCCTGAATCGCGTCCCGTCCCCACATTTTGGCATTGCTATAATCTCCACACCCCCGGATTTCAGTATGGTTGAAATCTCCACATCCCCACATTCCCGCATGGTTAGGGTCTCCACATACCGATAGATGCAGCACACAGAGACGGCGCTCACAAGCATTACGACGTTATGCGGTTGGTCTGCAACAAACTGGTCGTGTATTTAACCCAATTGACATCGCGATCTATATGGCACATCTCAGTTCCAATGCACAGTTCAAGGTTTACTTGAAATCAATGATTCAACCATCATGACTCACAGAATGCTTCCCCGAACCTTGGATGACTCTACCGATCAGTGGCTCACTAGACAGCGACTGATTGGTATCACTGTTTGGATAGTTGTTTTTGTCTTCATTTCGAAAGTAAGACAGCCCAGTCCATCAATTGTATCTAAGATATTACCTAGTAGCTGTTGCTTACGTGGTTATTCGTATAGCTGGTAGTCGATCTGTTTCGCAACCCACTAAAGCATGTTCCAGGCCCCCTTTTCACTCGTTTATCGAACTGGGCAATTGTACTAGAGGGACTGAAGGGACGTCGTATCTATGTATGTACTTGTCGCTGATAGTTTCGCTGTCCAACTCCCTAATATGATTGCAGAAAGTCGAAGACTATCACAAAAGATATGGACCCGTAGTTCGAATTGGTCCTAACGAAGTTTCAATTGCTGGGTGGCAACATCTTCGAACCATCTATACAAGCAGCAAAATTGCTGTTAAAGACCCCTCCTTTTACGAAGCTGCGTCTTTTGTTGGGAAAAACAATATATTCCAGATGCTGTACGTACGCTCTTCGAATTGTAGTACAAAGCTTATTTCAACAGAAATCCAGCTGAACATGCAGCCCGCCGGAGACTCAGCAGTCCGCCCTATTCCCTTCAGTCTGTACGCAGGCTGGATCCTCTAATCCGGCAGTGTGCAAGAAGAATGGTCCAGCGATTCATTACTGAAGCTAGTGCTTCAGCGACAAACACAGTCGACGTATACAAGCTTTGCGGTCTTTTCAGCTTCGAGGCGATTTGTCAAGCCGCATTCGCAAAGGATTTCAGTCAGGATACGAATAGCCAAGCAGCAGTAAAGCTCTTAGAAGCCATGGAGGGCAGTGCACTTACACTACTGTTCAACAATGTGTTTCCGTGGCTCAAATCATACGGCCTAGGGCTGCGACTCCCAGGATTCATTGGAGACGTTTACCGAAAATTTGATTATTGGGAACAACAGTCACGTTTGCTTGTGGATCACTTTCTTGAAAAGTCCACCTCCAACGACCAATACCTCCTCTCGCCTCTTGCGACGGGCGTTGATACCTTCCTTGGACGTAGATTGAACCACGATGAGCTTGTGGAGGAAGCAATGGGATACATGTTTGCCGGCAGTGGAACAACATCCTCGACCCTGACTTACCTCTTGTACGCAGTATCTCTACCTGAGAATGCGCATATTCAAGAGCGACTGCGCCAGGAACTAAAGAGCTTGTCTACTCAAGATACTGCAGTGCTTCGTCAACTGCCTTATCTGAATGCCGTAATCAAAGAGACGATGCGCTTGTTTCCTACAATAGTTTCCACCATTCCTCGCGTTCTTCTTGAGCCATTAAAGATAGATACGTACATTCTACCTAGAGGTACCGTCATTGGAATGCAGAACTGGGTACACCACCGGGACTCTACAGTGTTTTCCCAACCGGAACGCTTTATTCCAGACCGTTGGCTGCAGAGCTCTGAAGCTATGGAAGGTGCTTTAACGCCATTTAGCCTTGGTCGGAGGAACTGCATAGGTCAAAACCTCGCATGGGAAGAACTTTATCTGGCAATTGACGAGATCATGCGTGCAGATTTACGACTATGTATTGGGCGAGAAATGCAGGCCTGGGAGACAGAGATAGAAGATCGATTCAATATCGCACCTCGGGGCCATAGGCTAATGCTTGAAATTGTTAAAGTTTAGGCCTACGTCGTGAAACCAAGGCCTTTCGACTGAGCATTAACTCGAAGATACAAATGACGGTAGCGAAAGAATACTTCTCAACCATAAATTCCAGAGACTAAGCTCGAATCTGCTATGTTTTCCATCCTATAATGTGGTTCACAAGCAAATAGCTCACGCCGCACTAGCGCGATAACTTCAACACTATAACGCGTTATGTCTTAACAACGCAGCTATCTATTAGAAATCTGAACAGAGGGGACAGCGAAAGTTATGAAAGAAAGAAGGATGAAGCCTCTATCAAGACCTCTTTTAGAGAGAGGCACATAACGGATCAATAATGCATAAGTAATTACGCATCCTATAGTCTTGGCGGAATGCTACGATAGGGGGTATTTGTAAGGCCGACTTCACGCAGTGCAAGTGGACGAGCAGAGGAAGAAGAAGAGGAAGAAACAACAGTCTATTTAAGGTATGAATATAGTAGACACTAAGCTGAATAGTTATAGATTGTCTATAGATAATATTTATTCTTGTTGTTATTTCTCACAAATGGCTCGCCTGCGGCAATTGGACCAAAACACATATTATATGTATAAAACAGCGGCAGGCCGCCCCTTGGCCTACTAAAAACTAAAAAGTTAAAACAAAGAATATTGTCTAAGTAGGATTTGAAAGCAAGGCTTTAGGCTCTATACTTTAGATATGGAAAGCTTTAGACACTAAAAGCCTTAAAGTTCTTATTTCAAAAAGTTACTACTAATCTAGATAGAACTAAGTTAGAAAATGATAACTAGTTAATGCTTCAAAAACGTGCGTTTTACCGAACACTACAGCGTTTTTAACTGCGGTTCAAAAACGCAACCGCAAAATGCGCAACCGAACAGGCCGTTAGTACTGACAACTTTATTCGATCCTCGGAAGTTCCGTAGATCCACTAGGCTAGGGTTCGTACGACAGGAAGTTTTATCCGGAGTTTCCGGTCTTGCGGGGTTTACGAAGGAGTTCGTTTTTGATAATGCATCGTTCGGTTCGTGTGCATATTGCACGTCTATGCAAATATTGCATTTCTATCGTAATTTTATCACTCTTGTCTAGAAGTTAGAGGTTTATCCTTACGCAAGAATAGGTTAGATCGCGGGCCATATTTTCCCGATTTTCCCTCATGCTTTGTAGAGTAACCTTGATGTATTGGAAGGGCTTGCGGTGAGCGTTCGGGCCAAGTGATTTCTCACCAAAAATGATATGCCCCGTAATGTGGGGAAGGATACCTCGTAATGTGGGGAAGGATGCCCGTTTACAATCTGTGATCGCGGAAATTCCGTAAGAAACACAAGAATCAGCGCTAACGTTCGTACCCTGTGAGTATGTAGACCGCATCTGAGAGATGAAGGACCCAATTAAATATAAAATCGTATCTTCAAACTGACTATAATACAACATAATCTAATCTAGCATTTGGTAAATACCACAGATTTTCATCTCGCTCTCAACGACAAAGACTAGAAGCGCCTTCACACCATGCACGTCCTTGGAATTAGTGCGGGAACTCTCAATGGTAATTCCGAGATGCTTCTCAAAGCAGCACTAAAGACTGTTGAAAAGGAACGTGCTGGTGTGACTACCTCGATGGCACGTATACGATATATGCAATGTCCTAGAAACGGCAAGCCAATGGAAAAATCGCTAGTACCAATGATCACAACGTTCATTCCGGGAGCGCCAGGTTCAGACGACCCTGACGACAGGCCGAAACTCTACGAGGCCATCATGAATGCCGATGCGATTATTATATCGTCGCCGGTGTATTCTCATCTGCCCCCAGGTCATCTAAAATCTTTCATCGACGATATCCTTGGACCAGGAGCGGATCTCGCCTTGGCTTCAGCTTCTGAAGAAGATGGCAAGCGGCTGGGGCGTATTCCTGCGGCATGCATAGATCCACGCTTGTTCAAACCGCGCGTTTCTGCATTCATTGTAGTGGCCGGCAGTCCATCGGAGATGCCTGAACAATGGACATTGGGTCTTATGGCACTAAATCAAAGTCTGTACTCGATTCAAGCAACGACTGTAGATCAGGTCTGCATACCTGGAAACGGACCTCGCGGGTCGGTTTTTCTACACGAAGAGAGTACGATAGGACGGGCCCAGACCTTAGGTCGGAGGGTGGCAAGTCAGCTCGCGAAGCCCATTGACGAGGTAAAGTTCCTTGGCTCGAGTGAGGAAGGCAGCTGTCCGTACTGCCATCTCTTAGGTGTCAGTTTTATAAGGACTATTTTGTGCAACGATATCATGTGTACTACCTGTGGAGCTCGCGGAAAATTGCACCCAAGACCAAGCGGTGGTTTTAAGCCGGAATGGGAATCATCTTCCTCAGTGACCCACTTGACATTAGCTGGCAAGCGGAAACATATCAATGACTTGATAGAGCAAGGAGGAAAACATGCCCCTAAGCAGGATGCAAGAGAAAGCTATGAGTATTGGAAACAAATGGAAGTGAAGATTGTTTAATAGGGATAGGGATAACTATATATATATGAAAGGTAAGGTACGATATATGTTTTTCATTCGTACACAATCTTTACCACTTTCAACTTACTCTATACATTCGTTTCCTAATCGCTCGTTACCATGAAATTCTCTCTTTTTGTTTTTGGAGGCGCTTGCGTCAACGCAGCGGTGCTTGGCAGCCGCGCAAGCTACAGCGTGAAGGGAAAGCCAGAGGGATTCGCCACAGGAGTCACTGGCGGAGGGTCCGCGGCTTGCCAGGTGCCTTCCAGCATAGCACAATTGACGACCTGGCTCACGGATAACGTTGCACGCTGTATCGTGATCGACAAGGAGTTTAGCTACAAGAAGACTCAGGGAACAGCCACCGAGAACGGCTGTAGGCCGGCCTCGAACAAATGCCCTGGAAAGGGTGGCCAGGACACCATCAACCTCAACAACTAGTGCCAGCCTAAATACGCTGGCGCGGGCGTCGAGATTATCAAGGTGACCTACGATAAAGCTGGTTTATACGGAATCAACGTCGGCTCGAATAAGTCGATTATTAGTGTTGGCAACAAGGGCGTCATCCGGGGCAGAGGCTTGCGCATCGCCAAACAGAGGAACATCATCATTCAGAACATTCACTTCACCGAGATCAACCCCCAATACATCTGGGGCGGTGATGCCATTGCCGTGGATACGGGATCTGACCTTATCTGGGTTGGTGAGTAACCACAAATTTGTTTGTTTGGCTGTCATATCTATTCGCTAACAAGTCAGACCACAACAAATTCTCGTTGATTGGTCGCCAGATGTTTGTTACTGGTACTGGCGCCGCCGGCCGCGTCACGCTCTCCAACAACGAGTTTGACGGCCAAACCAGCTAGTCTGCTACTTGCGATAACCGCCATAACTATGCCATCTACCTCGATGGCTCGTCTGACAAGGTCACTATGAAGGGGAACTACATTCACCACACCAGCGGCCGCAGCCCTAAGGTTGGCGGGAATTCTTTTGTTCACGCTGTCAATAACTACTGGATCTCCAACTCTGGCCATGCATTTGATGTTTTGCCAGGTGGCAAGGTTATTGCAGAGGGCAACTATTTCAACGCTGTTATTACACCGCTTCTCGAGAATGAGGGATCTTTCTTTAGCTCTCCTTCTACAAGCGCCAACACTGTTTGTAAGACAGGTCTGGGACACGTGTGCCATATCAACAAGTTCGTTTCCAGTGGCAAGCTCAGTGGAACTGACTCTGGCTTTATCGTTGACGTGAAAGGGCAGCCTGTTGCCTCTGCTTCTGCTGCCAGTAACAACGTCGCCAACACGGCAGGTGTAGGCCGTATCTAAAAATGTCGCCTTTGTGTATTCCCCCGAGGGTAGCACATCTCAAAAGGCAACGTGAAAAGAGCGGCTTATTATCTTATACTTTCTCTACCCCGCTGCACGTACATTAACTTCTCTTTATTGTCAATTTTGTTCTATTCTTAAAAGGCACCGTCAAAAACGGTGTATCTATTTTCTCTAGACAAACCTGCTTCGTTCCAGATAAACCATCATTTCAGGCGACCTTATTGCGCTGAGCAGACATAACATGGTGGCTGAGCCCGGGAGCTAACGAGCAGTGGCTAGATATATCTAAGAATTCTTGGTTAAACAAATAAGGCACGAGCTACCTAATGAGGTTTATCAGCTAGTAGAAGCACTGCCGTCAGTAACTCTTAGAGCTATGTGCTGCTGTGAAAGCACTAGATACTGCCTGTCGAAAATAGCGATTTTGATCAGGCTGACACTTTGAAGTTGTTCTCTCCCTGCCTGGCTATGTCGACACGATGGAGGCACGATCTGAGCTTGGGGTTCCCCTCGTGCCACCGCAGCTTTTCGTCACTCAAAGGCATACCTCAGTATCTTCAGGACTGCTGATGCAGGTTTGTTCTAACCTTTCGGGGATACGTCGGAGTGCCATCAAGGCGTGCGTGCGATAAGTGTCTCTACTATATAGGCTTTGTAATCTCTATTGCTAGCCGCGCATACATATCTTCCCTTGCTCTAATTTATCGATAAGTGCTGAAGAGCAAATCTCTAATACAAAACTTCTCTTTTACACGCCATCTGACATTGCGAGCGATAGCTGTAAGCCGCTTTACATGTGATGAGCTTGCCACCAGCCGAGTGAGTTTCAAGCAGAGCGATCCGCTGAAGTCGCCTACTACATATTTAATTTTTTGAGTGCCAGACCGAATGCAGAAAAAGCTATCTCTTGTCCCCTGAGATGTTTTTTTTCGTGTGGGGATTAGTGTGATCTGATGGAGTGCACCTCCAGCTAGATCAATTAACGGGGAGACAGACCCTAGCTGTGGCGTAGGTCCAGGACCACAATTTCGGGTATTCCGGCACATCAAATGGATTGGTCCTCAGAATGAAGTACGCTGTTAGGCTTGTCTCTAGCTAAGTAGTGTCTTGAGCGAGTCAGTTCGACGACAGCTATACAAGACTAGGTTCGCATGAGCGGTGTGTACGAATACGGACAGACCACACGTCGGATCCGTAAGCGAATACGCGTATCCAATCGGCGCTAGCTGCATCCGTCGAGTCTTATATCGGTAAACGAGCATCTCGCTGTTCAAAGGTTGGGGGTGCATTGAGGCACTCGTAGCCAAGCCCGTCATTACTATTCGCAACATCTATTATGTACAAATGTTTTATGCAAGGCTGGACGCTGTTAGAGTGCCTGGAATGGGAGTTGACTGTAAAGTTTATTTCAATGCATTTCAATACTGCCGCGAAGATCGGAGCTTTTGCAGCCGACGATGCTCGCTACGCGCTCTACAGTGTCTGTGCGCGAGCCGCCCACCCCAACCACATCACGCAGTGTAGACAGATGAAGCTGTAGAGCCACGCGCCTCAGCTCCTTTGCCTCATCCGTGGTCGGATCCTGCACCGATTGCCGCCAAATCTTGTCATTGTATCACTAGTCGCCAGCTTCATTGCAGATCTGTGCTGCAGCTGCTTCAGATTGGCTCGGGGTATTATCGTTTTCGAAATGTTGGATACACCCCGTGACATAATGTGATTCCTGTGCACGGACAATTTTGTATTGCAAACGTCGATAATTGAGAATAGAGCTCGATCACGAAGTACATCAGTTATTGAAGCTTTTCTGTTACCTGTAATTAAGCCATCACGCTTTGTTCTTGGTGTTGTGGCTATCGCAACGATGACCCGCCCTGCACGCAACAAGCTGGAGCCACCAGTATTGGAAGCCGTACTTGATCGAATCGCCGCCGGCGTCAACGACACACAAATATATAAAAAACTGGGGTCTCGCGTCGTCACTGTGCAGATGCGAAGCGAGTAAACATCGCACAATGGGGACAGCCGTACACACCGGCTTGCGTGAAGTTGGGACGGTCAACTACGCTGAGAGAACGACACAGGACTCAACTCCGCGAGTACTTGACTGGCCGCCCACACGCGTACTTGGAGGAAATAAAAGACTGGCTGCTTGAAGAGCTGGGCGTTGAGGCGAGCACCAGTTTGGTGTGGCGAGAGCTGAGTCGGATGAAATGGAGTCGTAAGATCGCGTCGAAGAAGGCGGCTGAGCAGTCTGACGCTTTGCGGAGAGTCTTCCAAGCACGCTGCCAGCAGGATTACATAGCAGAGCAGATTGTTACGCTAGATGAGAGTGCTTGTAATGAGCGAACTGGCAATCGCAATCATGGTCAAGGTCCTATTAGTCAGTCAGTGTCCCTGAGTTACTCTATGAAACACTCAGAGCGATGGAGTTTGCTGCCAGCGATGACAGTGGATGGATATCTTGCGCACCGCATCTTCCATGGCGCAATTACTGCTGAGCTAATAGAGGAGTTCTTGCGCGAAGATGTGTTGCCGCACCTCATCGCTGGGTACCATGTACTGCTTATAGATAACGCGTCTATCCATCGATAACCAGCAACTTTACAGCTTTGCAAAGATTTCGGCATACAATGAGAGTACCTCCCGCCACACTCACCTAACTACAACCCCTTTGAGAAGACCTTTAAGGTGCTGAAGGGTTGGATGAAGCAGCGCTGTCAACAGCAGGAGGGGTGGCTTGGCTTTCGCTTCTTTGTGGAACTCGCTGTACTTAATAGTTGCTATAGGGTTGACTGCAGAGGCTGGTATAGAAGTTGTGGGTATATAAGTATTGATGATGCGTAGTCCCTCTCACCCGTCATCTATACTGCGGCTATAGTGCTTGATTACCTCAACAGCACAATTGAATTAGTTATTGATATACTCAATTAAGCGTTATTCTTGCACATTCAGTACTGAGAAGCCATCGTAGTTTGGGAAGATGCCATAGTGGAGGTGGACGTTGTACAATACTTCTGCCTGTGGCCTTTGGCTGGTCCACGACCTCAAATGAATCGAGTTGAACTGGCATAAAGGCTCCAGGCAGACCATTCGAAGCTGCTTAACATTCTTCTTTTTTTTTTAACTAGACTTGCCCCGTTATAGTTGTGCAGTTAAGTTTTGTGATCTTGGTAACGGACCAACATTGCCGCTGGCATCCCCTAACGGTGTACGTCTCGGCAACTCCTTAAAAGAAACAGAAAGCAGCTCCTGTATAGTTGCGTAGTTCTTTGGAGAGAGTCTTCCGTAAACTTTTATCCAATCGTGTGCCTTTCTCATGAGGTACGAGAGCAGAGATAGTGGAAGTTACAAGTACTCAACCCACACCACTAATGTCATCCCATCGCGCTTGTCCATCAACATGTTGATATCGTAGCCGCCATCCACTACAGCTGTCTGCACAATGTGTTCGATATCAACATCAAACTGGGGCATCGAAGCTTTTCAGTATTCGAAGAAGTTGAACGTATGTTGATTGAGTTCAAGGCGCGGGCACTAGAACTCTAGCCACTTTGCCGGCAGCTCAATTGGACCAACACCATGATGACAGCGCTGTTAGCAGGTCTGATTCCTCATTTGTGCAAGAGCGCTGGCGAGTATGACCTTAGTAAGGCCTTCGATGCTGGAGTTTGAAGAAGTGGGAGACATCATTGAACGCTTCCGCCTCTTCTCAATCTCAGAACGATTCTTTGCTAACATGAGAGCGAGCCAAATATTCTCAGATGGACGCTGTATTGTACTCCTGCCTTCTTTGACTTCAGCTGCCCATTGTGCAATGATATTGCCGTTGACTTTGTAGTGCTCTTCTCCACGATCGATCTCGCGACTCTCGATAGGACGTCTCCAGCACGTCATCGTGTTGTTACTACAACCTCCCTCGTTGCATCTCCAATAGTCCTTGATGCCAATCGCTACGCCGCTAGCAGAGCGCCCGTTGCTAACAACCTCAGCAAGTCCCTCCTCTTGGATCACTGTAATAATGCTCGGCCGCGATCGAACAGCAGCAGCACTACAGCTGTATAGCTGGCCACCAACTGGCTGCTCCTCTGCTTTTATCACCAGATCAAAGTCGCACTTCAACACCTCGCTACTCTCTTTGTCACCAGCGACAGCAACTCATCCCAATTGCCTACACACAGCATCTCGCCAGCTACAGCACGCCGCCGTTGCAAAGTAAGCGTACACCTATCGGCCTTAGATTGAAGGCCAATCGCGTAGTACAGCGTCGCCGTCAAACTATCAATTCTTGCTACCTGTGGCTTCTGCCTCTCTACAGTCTCATCCGCCCATCACCACACTGTCGCCTCAGTCACGCCACCGATAGGCTTGTTACGGGAAAGACGAGCAGCGGTAGCTATCGCGCTGCGCTCCATGTTGCTCCTGCAGTTCCTCTGTTATACTCCGCTCAGCAGCAACGACGCCACCCTCTACAGCTGTAGCGGCTTCTAACCACCATCGCACCTGTTCACGCGGATACGCGCAGTACGCGCACGGACATGATATGCGTCGTATCGTCAAGCTCATCCGTGATCAAGTCCATCCACTACCGCCATGATGCATCCCCATTTCGCTCCAACCTACGCTCGCGATGAACCGCCGCCGGCCAGATAGTACGCAAGCGCCAACTCTCGTACCTGACGAAGGCTACGAGTGTTACGCACATGAAACGCCTCACGCCCATTTCGCACCATGCCACTAGATCCGCCTTAAGCATAGAGTCTAGGCGCTGGAGATTTTCCTTCTGCCGCGCTTCAAGGCATTGACTATCTGAAAACGCTCTCTAGATACAAGCGTTGTGCATGTAAACTAGTGGAGCTCAATCATGTACCGTTGTCTGGCTGTTCATACCTCTTTCCTCCCACAACGGTCGTCAATGTCCCGTTCGCATCAAAGATGTTCGCCATTGCATCAATCCTTAAATGAAAACCATCGGTGCTCGTACTCTTAGTGCCAGTCACCTCTCCAGAACTGGTCTGCACGATGCCAGAGTACCATTCCAGCTTGTGCTCCCATACATTCGGTCGCGTGACTGATACCGTCACATCCTCGTAGCCATTCAACATGTGGTCTCCGTCATCAGTATAGTCAGTGTAGTTCACTGCAACCCGGTCGATAGTTGTCTCGCCAAAGAAGCGTACCTGCGCTCGACCGGACACCTTCCCAAGTAGCGTGTAGTTGCCAGGGGGTACCATAAGTGGCGAAGGAGGCAACAAGCCAGGTTTGTACGGTGTCGCCCAGGATAGGAACTCAGGTACGTTGTACAAACTCTTCGGCTCCACTGGCTTCCTGTCTTTGAGCTTCGCGAGCATCACGCGATACTGCCTTCCACCTTTGGCTGTCGACTTCGGGCATTTCAAAGGGTTGTTTCCTCCACATTCTGGAGCTTGTACCAAAGCTTGCCAATACACAATCTTGGTACCATCAAGCGAGAATGCAGGATCAGCGCGTCCATTCCAGTTGGGATCGTTGAACGCACCGTCGGTCCCATTCCCATCCGTGTTGACCTGCTGGCCGAAGTATCCTCCTCGGTCACCATATCTATCGATTAAGATGGGTTGGAAGAAACGTCTAGCTCCGTTGTTTCGCGTACTCGCTGCGGCAGTCAAAGCAACAACATCGATGAGCGGAGGTATACCTCGCAACCCAGCCATCCACATCTGCCTATCACTTCCTCGCGTGTCCATGGTGACGAACGACTCATCATCTGCGGAGAAGGCTATAGGATCTGCGTACTCGGGATGGCTCGTCAACCTCCGCACGACTCCTGTTTCGACATGTACAGCATAGAGATCGATGTTCGTGGATTCGGTTGGGTAGCCAATATAGGTGATCTCATCGCCGGAGCCACTGAAGCCGCGCAGCTCGCCGACTATGATGGCGTCATGATGTATGGTGAGATGAGTTCCATTGGTAGTCAGCGGCGCACTCCGGGTAGGGTCTACGAGAAGGTTGACGTCGACTAAGTCGTAACGAGGAACGTTGGCTCCAGAGTCAATCGGTGCAGCGTTGAAGGCAAGACGCCCGAAGTACGCGAACTGGCCACCATCGGTAAAGGAACTCCAGCCAACGTGCGTATCATCGGGATGTACGCGCATCTCTCTCGGCACACTGCTGGTGTCTGGCCAGTATATAGGATAGATGTGTATGCGCTCGGGCGTGCACGTGTCGCTGCTCAGATGCTCGTCGAAGCAGTCCACGATGTTCTGGCCCCAAATTGCCTTTGTTCCACTTCGAAAGACGTGAGGATAACCTTTCTCAGGCCGCAACTGTTGAGAGTGATGCGAAGGCACGCCACAACTGAGGCATTTCCAGGAGTCACCATTACCAAAGGCAGTTCCATCTACCTTGATAAGGATCAACTGCTCGCCGTCATATATGCTTCTCGGATCTGGATGAGTCGGCGCGCCAACGAACTCAGCATTGACAATGACGTGCTGCCCGTCGGGCGCGAAGTCTCCAGATTGGAACTTTTGCTTTTGCAGATCGCGTGCAATGCAGCCGGTCCCACGAGGATTGATGTCGAATGAGCATGAGCCAGACTCCCGACTTGGTGCGACTGGTGGTAGCGGTAGCTCGATTATCTCAATACGATCTGGGGCAGACGGTGATGGAACACCCCTCAGAGCACCCTCTTGGTCTCTAGACAACTCTGCGGGTTGCTGAATGAGACCAGCATTAACGGTGATTGTGTATGGAAACACAGCCTGGAAAAGGGCGAGCAGTGGGGGAAATAGCATGTCGAGATCGGTTCGAACCTATGTCGAAAGTACGGGTAGTGATCAGGTTGAGGTGAGATCTATGGATGTTTCAAGACGAGTTGGAGAACATGAGGTCTTATTCAGCAATTCGCGGAGCTGCATAATAAGGTTCCGTCGGTGAAATTTTGCATATGTCGTGTGACAGGCGCAACACTATGTTATAAGAAGTCGTGCTGAAAGTAAGGCTTGAGATGTAGGAAAGATGAGAGCGATCAGTCTCGAGGGCATAGTGGAGACACTAGTCCAGGATGGGTGCATCGTATAGCGTATTCCGCCGTAAACTTGAAACCGACAATACGAAGAACCAGTGAATGCCTGCCATTTTACCATCATCGATGCGTCACGTTCCTTCCTCTTTCAATTTTGACCATCCCCCGCGCCCCCCCCCCCCCTTCCCACCATCCGTATAAAAACCCTTGCGGATGCCCCCCTCTGTGTGCTTACTCGATCTACACCCCCACCAGTAAGCTGGCCGCCTCACCAAACCTGACGCGACGCTCTGCGCAATTGCTCTACAATAACGTAATAATATTAGATAAAATTAAGAGATATTATTCTTTAGAGAACTCTATATGAAGTCCGAGCATGTTCTTGAACGTGGCACTTCGTACACATCGGCGGCGCGCGCTGACGTCGCTCACCACCCTGGCTTTGGCCAGCCTCTATCACCACCCTTTCTGCCTCTGCAGCCATCTACTGAGCCTGTCGCACCTAGAGAGCTCCGCCACAAGTAATATATTAACGTCACTAGTCTTTCTTACCCTTTTAACGCTAGTTAGCTATACGTAGCTTCTTATTCTTCTCTATAAGTATTATTACGAATTATATTATAAGCTGCGCGCTCTTCGCGAGCTGGCGTATAGCAATACTTATTAGACTATCTAACTACTAACGTAGCCGCTCTTGAAGATAGAGTACCTGCTGCCAAAGCTACTCTACTATATATAGTATTTCTATCTATGTTGTAGCGTTATTATCTATAGTTGTCTGTAGTGAAGACGGCGTCTAGACGACTATTAGTAATAATAAAACACGCTCTAGATAGAAAGGGATAAGGCCTTTCGCTTGAAAGCCTATCTAGATATTCTACTACGTGAATACTGTCGGGCGGATCTATATATAGACTATAAGGAAGTCTATCTTGTTAATATAGTAGACGCCTTAATGGTCAGGCACTGCGCTAACTATCGGGCTGGGCAGATAGTCAGGCAGCTAACGATATATACTATCCTGTGCAGAGCATTAGCAGAACGCTAATCACTTGTACCTTTTTGGTTATAGTAGCCTAGTGGCATAGGGCTGAGCTTCTAACATTAATAGGCGAGGTTCTCAATCTCACGTCTATACGCGCGCTTGAGTGGCGAGAAGCAGCTTATATCAAGCGGCTAGAGGAGATGGGAGGTATGTGGCGGCATATAGAGAGTAATAGTATTATTATCTGCGTAGTACTGGTCCAACTCTGGCGTAGCGTGGCTGCTATAGTCATCTAGGATAAGAAGCCGATAGACTCTAGCTATACGAGTCGCTGTATGCTGGTTGAAATGCTTCACCCACTCTACGCCAAGCTGGTTAGTTGTCTAGCCGTTGTCTGAGACGCTAATAGCCTAGTCTAGTGGGAGCCTATTATACCGGCTGCTCTGGTAGGCCTTACTGTAACGGCGCAGGCAAGACTGGTCGGATTCGTATCGGCAGTGGGATCACAAAAGAGCCTTAAACTACCTAGCAGACACCTACAGGCCTTGTACAAAAGGATATCAAAAGTCTACAGAACTAGTTACAGTCGTAGTTGCTATTTATCCCCCTTGGGCCCGGTCCGGTACCGGACCGGATCTAGTACGGTTTGTTTCCTTGACAGTGCTGCATATCTGGTCGGAGCTGGAATGACGTTTATCCGGGTCGACTTTGTGTCGTATCCGTATCGACGCCGTTGCACTTACTACGCAGTATCACGAACGGTGGCAGAGACTAGCTAGACACGTTCACGCACTCGATCGCTGTAACCTACTTGCGATTCCCCAGTTAAACGACGACTGCTCTATCAACTCTATCAGCGCTAGTAACTACTTTTAACGTCCTAGCAACGCATATTGTGAGTCTAGTCTCGTCAAAGTTGTAGATATCTTAGTCTAGGACGCCGTACGTCTGGCGCGTCTCCTCTACTAGCTTAAACTAGGCTATAACTATAATAGGATTCTTGTAGGAGGCGCGCTAACTATAAAATTATCTAGTCTACTTTATTTATAGCTCTAGCTAGTGTTGGAGATCTAAGCTAGTCAGCTGATCTCAGGTCTCCGACAGAATCCGGGTGCTCGATCACACCCGGATTTTATGTACCATCGATTGTCTGAGATCGCGAAACCCTAGCGATCACTATCTTCTTACTACTAGTGTAACAGGACTGTGTTAGTACTGTAAGAAATAGATATAGATTACGCGTATACTACGCAATCTACAACTATTAGCCAAATATAAATATTAGTAGTTTTTTCTAAGTAGATGGAATAAGATGTGACTACAGAGACAACAAAACAGTCTACTAGACAGTCAATTTGATCACAGTCTTATCTAACTACCCGATCTCCTCTCCCCTAGCATTTACCTGTCGAATACTGGAGTCTATCGTGTCAAATTGTGGAAGGGGTGCTGCTTGTTCTACTGTAGTAGAATCAGGGGCAGCTTGATTGAGAGATTCTAGAGAGAGAAGATATGTGCTAGGGGAGAGAGTTGATAGGTACGATTGACTTTGTGTGAACTACTCTTATTCAACTACTCTAGTTTCTATCTACTAACTATTCTACTACTATATATATTAGCTAGAAAAGATTCTAGAAGAGTTTATCTATTAGTAGCTTACGTAATCTTTGGCGTCATAGATAGATCAGTAGAGATCGATTAATCACAGATATTAATCACAGTGTCTAACTATGATCTCGGTATCTTGACTATATGAGATCAGCTGAGTAGCTTAGATCTACAGCATATCGATCAAATCTTGTGAGCTACCTCTGATATATCAAGTAGCCCACACATTTTGACAGCTAGTCTTAGATACAGGGTAATACTTACTTCTTGCTGATAGGTTACAGAGGCGGATCTTGGCTATATATAATAAGTAGAGCGTGTACTATTATTGTACGTTAATAATATAGGGTAGAAAAGTATACTGTCAAGACCGAGGATCTGCTATATAAGAGACTACTCTTTAATTAGTAATAGCTTGCGATTAATAGAGACTATCTCTAATCGTAGCTAGGTGCCACGAAGACGCGTTTATATCGTTCATTCTAGCACGTTGTATACTACTATAAGGGCGTGGAGAGATTATTTTTAACTATTTGAATATGATACTATAGTAAGACAAAGTCTACCTTCACGAGAAGTCTGTACAGAACGTTGTTGTCGCGGCATTGTGGTGGTTGTGCAGAGTCGGGTCAGGTTTGGTGGGGTGCGCAGCTTACTGATCCTTGACGTTACTATCCGGCAGGTTAAGTGGCTATTTAGCAGGTTACCGAAGATGGAAGAACCTGCCGAATAGCTGGTCACACCTGCCGTATATATCTACCCTAGATATAGCCTCGTTTTGGCAACGCTTGCAACGTGCACCTCTTGCTTGATACAGGAAACCACTGACTACCAGGACATAGAGTACTCAGCATCGCCGTATTCATAAATTCCAAGCAAAAACCTGCCATTCTTCCTGCACTGATCGATAATGTCCCGAAATGCGTCCCAGCACACTTGCTGATTGTTTGAATTTACGCCGGTCATATGAATGGTAACGCCGCTCGCCTGGAAAATGCTGTGGGTCTTCCACAAATTGTTGCCGCAGTATGCTTCCCGGGCTGCCCAGGACGCGGCGATTGACGCCTTCGGGCTATTTCCGTAACATTCTGCTGCTGAGGCTGTTCCTGCCAGAAGCGATAGGGAAGATAAAGCGATGGATTTGATTTGGACCATTCTGGAGGTTGATTGGGAAGTTGGTTGGATATTGGACGGATAAGGAGGTGAAATGCTGATAGAATAAATGTATTGGAGGGAACATTCACTCACTTTAATAATTTTCCCAAAGAAGGATTTCTGGACTAGATTAGGATATAAAGTGCTAGCGCTATAAAGTAAAAACCCCGTCTCTGCGCATTTCTGCATAGATGTTCTTGGCAGTACATTGTCTTGCATTCGTACTATGTTCAACTGCATTGCCAACCAGTGCAGGAGCTTAGTTAACATTCTATTAAATACCTAAACAGTTATAGCTTCGGTCTTCCCACTCGTAAAGAACTCCAAAGACTCGTGGCGTTGAATTGATGCTACAGATCACCTGAGATCTAGACAGCCTAATGGCGTATGGTTTAATATGCTGGTGGGGACATACATATATATTGCCAAGATGCGAACTAGTTGTGAATGGAGTGCCCGTATGCAGGCTTCACCTGTATGGTAGTTATGCGCTGGGAAGAGCTTGGTGTAGGATTTACTTGCGAGGTTTTTTGTGCTCGCCGCTTACTGATGGTGTGTCAGAATTACATACTATGCCCGTGCGCGTGGTGCGCAACGCGAGTTGTGTAGTACAGTATGTTACTGAGCAATGCACTCCACATGGTTTGAGTGCTTGTCTTTGTCTACTTCTAGCCAGCCCTCGCTCGCATATGGTTCCACAGTCGCTAACAAGAAAAGTTTTTCTAGACCATGTCGAACTTAGTTGACCAGAAATATGAAGAGGTGTAGTGCTGCCAATGAATGATCTTCGAATAATCATCCAACGATACACTTCTATCACGAAAAAGGTAAACGTTGCTGTATCTCAGCCTTGGTGCGAACGAGAAAGCCCTGCGAACGGGGTGCCTCGCATTGCTCTGAGCTTTAGCGCCACTCGCTAATATGCACAGATTGAACTAGGCAGATGTACCTACCATCTTATGCACCTGCATATTGATAATACGAGGATCTGCAGTCAGCAAATTCTTCCAGGTTTTAATGCACGTGTAGGACTCATCCTCCCCACAGAAACAGTTATGGGTGTGATGAGTAACATTCACAACTTCATCTCGGAACGACACCTTGCCCAAATTGGGTCTTGAACCAAGTCTGCTCCACACATATCTCATGAGGTACCTCACTCCTACCAAAAATAGTGAAAGGTCAAGACTACGCAAAAAGTGCATCCCGAATCAATTTCAACTATAAAACCAGGAGCTTCCGCTCTTAGTTTTTCTCATCTGCAACACAAGCTCCTCATTCTAGACCACTTCCAACAACTCCAAAAATTCATCCAATCTTCAAAACAATAATGCAGCTCATCAGCTTTCTCATCACCGCTATTTCCCTGGCCGGTCTGGCCTCTGCTCAGAATTTTGAGTGCCAATCCTGGGACGTACGCACACATTACTAGCCCCACCATTCATGCAGAGGTCTCAAACTGACGCGCTTTGATATCAGGACTGTCCCGGGGACAAGGTGTGCTTCCACGTTGCCACGCATGGAGGGGCATCTTCCAACTGTGTCAATCCCAGTACCTGTTCTTCGTGGGGTACTGGGAGCGGACAGTGCAATTAGATGCAGCTACCCAATGTGGGAACTGAAATGGTCTACCATATGAAGAGGATGAATAAAACGTGCAGTCGAGTGGGTAGTGTTGTGCTCAGAAAGTGATGATGTTAAGCTACATGGTTCACTAAAGTACGGGGCGGACTCGTCATGTAGATAGCGGTCGAAATCTCATCAAAACTACGACACATTTCGGAGCCCTGACTACTTGAGATGAGGATGTGACCACTTGGATCGCTTGAAATCAAGTTACTTGAGATAGCTTCATTGTAAGTGCCTGTATATTGTGCTTGTCTGCCTACCTGTTCATGTTGTACACCGAAAACCAACATGTCAATTCTAGGGCAATGTTATCTGTCCGTCCTCGACTGAAAGGGGTAAAGCGGGTTAGATACTTAAAAGTTTCGACATTCTCTAGAGCGGAATAACTAAGCTAAACATTCTCTAGTAAATGCACTTTCTGGTAGCGCCTTTCTAAAACCCTATTAGATGGCTAGATCTACTTCTCTGTAGTCTAATAATGACTGTATTAAAGAAATTTCTGTAATTTTTAACAATGTCAAGAATGAGTGGCGCCATCACTCTTGTACTCCAACAAATTACGACCATCTCCTATCTGTTTATGTCTATAAATATGATAATTCTCAATAGGTATAGTGAAACAACCTCTTTCTACTATTGCTAATTCCTGCATCAACGTACTATAAAGTAAAAGATATCTGAATTTTGAGAGTAGTGTGTTAAAATGTGGGGTGCTGCTTGTTCTACTAGTAGTAGTATAGCTTATAATCAGAAGGATTAAGACAAGGTCATGATAGATCTAGTGTGTTGCTGATACAAGACCACAACGATTGCCAGCATGTACCAAGAAAGCGAAGTGTGGGAAGTTAAAGTACCCCTTTTTGTTCCTGCCCAGCGGGTGTCCAAGCAACTAGGAAGGGACGTTAGATGCCCCAATCTCTACAGCTTTGGCAGGTGAGCCTAGAAAGGCACCTTGGATACTGTGTTGAGTAATACTGCATTCTTTGTTGATTTCGTACTTCTTGAGTAGAGTATTCTTTTTTTTGCCTCACCATGGCTGAATACCATATTCTGCAATAGGCGATATGGCCCGAGTCATTCTCGCGTTTGCCAACATTGCCGAAAAGCCGGTGAAAAAGCGGACCAGTATACGTATACAAGCACTATATAGTTGTCTTACTACTTGTAAGTAGATGAAAAATCCTATATCAAGGTGATGTAACTATACTCTGAAGTGCCTGCAGTCTCACCATCCATGATGCCGTCCACATAGGCTTCGCTAACTACGCTAAACTGGCCCTTGTCCTGCGGCCTGAGTATAAATGGAACCTGGCTTCCTGCAATTGTTGCAATTACATCATCCTTCATTATATGATCAGAACTCAGGCCGAGATGACCTTTTTGAGTCACGAAAGGAAGCCGTCCTAAGCTCTTTCCCATAATCTCCAACTCTAGCTGAATCTCATTCCGAATCCCATCCGTATGAAAACCCTCGAGATTATGCCCCTAGCTCGAGAATACACCCCCTCTAGCGCGCTTATATCTGTGGGGATTCCCTCGAGTAAGCTACCCGCCCCCTTGACTAGGGGCGCGCCCTCTACTCTAATTGCTAATTAGCTACACTCGTACCTCCTACCTTACTTTTTAGCTTATACGCGATATAACGCGACGCTATAGAATATACTTATACTATAAGCTATCTCTATCTCTATCTCTATCTATATCTATATCTATATATCTATATTAGTATCTATATATCTACATCAATATCTATAACTATATCTATATCAATATCTATCGCCCACTATGCTTACTTATCTACCTACCTACCGCGTTCTTATCTGCCGCGAGCATCACTATGCTATCTATGGCGTGGACGAGCATCTTAAGCGCCAGCATAAGCTGCCAATAGTAGAAAAAAGAGCGTTACTAAGCACGTATAGCAACCTCTCGCTTATATCGCCCGACTAAGTGCCTCTACCTACCCCCTATAGACCGCCTCTAGTAGAGCTAGGCGCGCCAGAAGACGCGCTTCTCTACTACTGCGGCGATACGGCATGTAGCTTTATTAGCACAAGTCGTAGCTGGATGCAGAAGCGTATTAACCAGCAGTATGGTATTCATCTTACCCGCTGATCTACTCCCTCAGCTATCTTGTACGCTGAGCACGCTGCCTAGCTATAGAAGCCCGTAAAGGTGCAGACTTTCTTCCGCAAGAGGCGATATATCCGCTACTTTATCATACAGGAGCAGGAGCCGCAGCAGGAGCCGCAGCAGGAGCCGCAGCAGCAGGATAGGAGCCAGCCAAAGACAGCAGAGCAGCGAGAGGTAGAGCGCCAACAGCAACGCCTAGCCACCCTATCGTCCGAGTGTGACGCTATTGAGCGCAAGAATAGCGAGGCTATACAGCAAATAGCAGAAGAAGCCTCAGCCAAGGACCGTACTGGCTGGTTTAAGCGGACGCGGTGGGACGAGCACCTACAGGCCTACTCAGACTGGCAGCTACTGTCGTACGCCATACGCCTCCCATCAGCGGAGGAGCCGCAGCTGCAGCGCGTCGTACAGCTTGTAGAAGAGCTTGTAGACTAGGCAGTCGGTGGCCTACGTATAGTAGGGATTAATACGCTGCGCTGGCTGCGCAGTCCACGGCTATACAGCAACGACATACGCCCGTTTAGCCAGATGCAGAAGCGGGCTAGCCAGGTGCGTGTAGCGCGGCTTTGGGCGCGACTTCTTTGCTACTGTCTCCTAACTCTATAATACGAACGAAGGGACTCGATTTGTTTAGATTTGCTAACAATCTGAGGGCTGCGCACAGACCAGGCGAGTCTCTTTGTTTGAAACTTCCGAGTCCCTTTATTTACTCTTAATAAGCTCTATAATTAATATAATTTAGATAGAAGATATAGAATATATATAGAAATTTTATATCTAAATAATAAGAATAGATAGATAGAGAAACGCTAAAGAAAGAGAAGAGAAGAGATAGTAAGATATTGTTACACGGGGTTGGGCTATACTTTTCTGATCTCGATCCGGGTTAGGGCGAGTAGACTAAAGCGGTAGTCCGTGCGATTGTTAGGAATGACTTAGTGGAAAAGAGTTATTAGATTTAACTAAAAGAGTAAATAATTAATTCTATTAAAGAATAGAATAACTAGTATTAATCTATATAAGAGATAAACTATTCTAAGTTAACTATAATAAGTGTAATAATAAAATCTAATATATTCTTATACCTATCGTATTTCGTCCTATACTCCCCATTCTCCCTCGGAAGACTGTTCCTATGGGAGTAGTAGGAGACACAATTCTCCTAAGGCCACCCGTGCTCCCTTCCTTGGCGGGATCACGGCTCTTGGCGGGATAACCTATCACGTGACTTAGAGCCCCGCGATGTCATTACCTTCTAACGTGGACGTGGTTGGTCTTTAACCTCGCCGTCCCTTGTTAAGGAGAGAATCCTTCTTGTTACTTGTAATAAAGAATTAAAAGTAAGTATATAGAAGATATAAAGAGAATTATATAAACTATAATAACTTATAACTAAAATATAATTAAAAAGAGTAAAGAGTAACAAGTAGAAAGAGTAGGAAAAAAAAGAGTAAAGAAGAAGAATAAAAGATAGAAAAGTTAAAAAGTAATATTATATATTTTTAGTAATTATAATTATATAAGTAGTAAGAAGATAAAGAAGATTAAGAAAGAGAGTAGATATTCATTAGAACTTAGCTCTATATTACTAAGCTAAATAAGTAAAAAGATAAAAGTAATTAGTAATCTACTACTATTTTATATTAAATAGTCTATATAGTAGATTTACTAGAGATCTACTTACTAGACTAGCTAAATCTCTACTCGTTATGCCAAACGGAATTATGGTCCAAACGGAATTATGGTCGGATAGCGCGTTTTACCCCTGCCCATTAGTTCGCAGTAGCAAATACCGTCTAAACGATGTTCAAAATAGATGCAACTTTTACTTTAGATGTAGAAAGCTCGTGCGATTTTATTAAACCACTTTTCATAACCATACGACAACTATAGCGTAAGATATTTAATAAAATATGTTGAAGAGTTGGTGTTCGCTAATATGGCCCGTGCTCTAGAGTAGGGT
>JAIRCK010000142.1:0-51753 GCA_020744315.1 Curvularia eragrostidis | reverse complement strand
TTTTTTGTTTATTTCCCTTAGTAGAAAAACGCCGCCCCCCCCGGCTGTCAGAGATCCGTTTTCAAAAAAACCCCCCCCCCCCCCCCCCCCCCCCCCCCAACATATAACCATATCCCAGGGTATAAGAAATATACATGGCAAACGGAAAAGACAGAGGAACTAAGAGAAATTCATGCTATATGTTGTACAATCCCTTGCTATGTAATGAAAAGACACCGCCGCTATGCCATCACTTCCCTTGATCCCGAAATCCATGACTCAACTTTTTTGCATGTTGGAAATTTGTATAGTAGAAAGCTTCGAGTTGGGGGTAATATCAAAAAAGTCCATGAGAAGAAAATGGCCGGAAAAAAATCAGATGAATGTAATCACTGCCAGAGAAAGCAGTCCGTCCATAAGAGGACCAGGAAAAAAAAGAGTTTATCCAAATTACCGCTCAATCGTAAAAGCCAGTCCCAAGACCATAAAGAAAGGAAAGAACCGGCTCAAATCTCGATATCAACGCCAATGTCCATGCTGGCAATGATGTCATCATCCATCTTGGGCTTCCTGAACGTCGGGAGTCCTTTGCGCTCCGTCTTCTTCTTGTTGGGCTGGCTGGGGTTAGGTGTCGTCGCCCGTGAACTGCCGTCGCCGTCGAAGAGAGCATCAACATCAAGTGCCTTCTTCTTCTGCGCCTCCTCTTCTTGCGCCTTTCGGGCCTCCTCTTCGGCTTTCCGCCGGGCAGCCTCCTTCTTCTGCTCAATCTTCTTTTGGCGCTGCTGTTCAAGTTGGGCTTTGCGGACGCGCTCAGCTTCTAATATGCGGTTCTTGCGGTTCAGCTCAGCAACACGAGCCGCGGCTGCCTCAGACTGTGTCGCAATCTTGGGTTGCGCGTCAGAGTTTGAGCGCTGGAGAAGGTGAGCGTATTTCTTGGACTTGGCGATGCGTGCGCTGATGTCAGCGTCAGTCCAGTAGTGGTTCTGGAGCGCCTTGAGGTCATTGTATTTGCGCTGAAGAAATGACTGTGATGGCACCTTGGCATTCGTCTCCGCAAGGGATTGGCGGTAGATGTCAAGATCTTGCTCGGTAAAGCGCTGGTTCGACATAAATTGGAACTGGTACTCCTTCTTCGAAGATCCGTGTTGCGCAATGACGTATTGATCGGTCGCTACGCGCTTTCCGTCCTTGCCTTCAAAAACATAAGGCTTGCCTACCGAGAAGCCTAGTGGGCGAGTCAGCCATGTTCACGACGTAGTGGTTAGCCTGCCTACCCTTAATTTGGGCCATCTTGTAGAGAGTTCGCCGTTGAGAATCCTGACCAACACCCACACGTCCAAAGGCGCCTGTCAGGGCTTCCTCAAAGCCAGGGTGGAAGCACACTTCAGAGAAGAAGCCTCTACCGACGCGCACCGATTCAAAGTCACGCAGTGTTGCAGGCACCTCCTCACGAACTTTTTCGGGTACTCCATCGTCCCACTCAACATCGCTTTCGCCATCCGCGTCAAGATCTGAGCCACCGTCCCGGTCGGCGGAGCTGGACCGCCTGCGGTCGCCACGTCGGTCGTCGTGTCGCTGTCTCTGCTGACCTCGCTGCTCTCGTTCGCGCTTGTATGCCTCGAGCTTCTCGTTTTTGCGGGGTTGCACCTTTGGGCGACTGCTCTTGCGCATCGAATCGTCGGGGTCCTCTGAGTCGGCCTTGCGCTTTCGGTCGTTTTGGACATTGGCAGCACGCCTTGCGAGCTCTGCCTTGAAGTTGGCATTGCTCATCTCCTCAGCGCGTTGTCCCAGAATCTCCTCGCGTTCCAGCTGCGACAGGCCCATGATCCGCCGCTTGTCCGCCTCATCAATGTATTTGCCCTCCAGAGGGTAAGGCACGTCGGCTGCGTGCGCGGGCTCATCGTCGTCCCGATCTGAGTCGGACTCGTCCATGGCATCGGATCCTAGCGAATTTGGCGATGAGGCTGCAGGCGACGAGCTGGGTCGAGTCAGCGCCATGGTGCGAAAAGGGGTTCAAGTGGTCGGTGGAGGGTGGAGAGTGGAGAAACTTGAGCGAAGGGAAGCGATGGAAGGGAGTGGCAATAGATGGAAAGGGTGGTGGTGAGTGAGAGAGGAGTACTCACGCCTCGCCTTCTTCTACATCTGCCTCTTCGTCACCACCGGCGAGGGCGAAGAGCTCGTCGTCGATATCATCGGCTGACATTGTGAAGGTGGCTGATGGGGATTTCGCGATGGATTTACGGTCTGTCTGCGCGACGATATCGGTGATAATGGGGGTCGCTGGGGATGCCGTGAGGAGACTTGGGCGCGCTTAGGGGAGGAGAGAGAAAGAGGAACGTGGGAAGTCCAAAGGTCGGGGAAACGCTCGCTGCGCTCGGACCATGCCGCGTCTTAAAAGTGGGCCGCTCTAGCGTGCAGTGAGCGCATCATAGCCGTTTGGTCTATTCTTGTGTTCACTTTTCGCAGGAACAATTGCACGTTTCTCTTATTCTTCTGGTTGTACAATAGCCGGGCGCACACAGCATGCCCTCTGTAATCATATCGCCACGCATCGTGTCGCGCGGAATTTGCCGCAGCGTGCAATCCCCTGTCCTAGATTTTCTCGCTCCCAGTCTTACCACCCGCACACGGCGCCAGACCCTGCGCTTCTGCAGCACAACCGCAACACCGCCTTCGTCACAAACACCCGAACATGGCAAACCAATACGGCCGCTCACGGCCGAACAGCGCGAATTTCTCTCCTCGGCCTTGCGAGTGAATCAGACGGGCGAACTCGCCGCCATTCTCATCTACGCCGCCCAATCGCCCGTCATCACGCGATCGCACCCCCACCTCCGGCCGCTTATGAAGCACATGTACGACCAAGAAGCAGGCCACTACAAATACTTCAACGAAGTCATTTCTAAGCACCGCATTCGCCCGACTGCCATGACTCCCATCTGGACGGCTGCAGCGAGCATTCTGGGCTGGTCGACGGCGGTCCTGGGGCGCGAGGCAGCAATGGCATGTACAGAGGCCGTCGAGACAGAGATTGGGACGCATTACAACGAACAGGTGCGGGTGCTGTTAGATTGGGCCAAGAAATGCGAGCAGCGGGGCGAGAGCCTGGGGCCCGAGTTGGATAACCTGTTAGCCGAGTTGAGGCGGATAAGAGACGAAGAGCTGGAGCATTTGGATCACGCCGTCGAAAACGACGCCAAGAATGCAAGGCCATATGAACTTCTCACCGAGATCATTAGAGGTGGTTGTAGAGGCGCCATCTGGGTGAGTGAGCGAGTATAACCGTGACGCTTGTAGAGACGATGTGTGTAAATGTTGTAGTATACTGTACACTAGGCATGACATGACAGGACATGACAACAGCGGAATTCAAACTAGGTTTCTCTGCTCAACGAGTGTCTCCATCACACATGTCTTGTCCGACTATACGCATCTCCAAGTCTGGAATATGGCTCACTGAACCAATGTAGCACGCGATATGTTCTATTTTTGAGCAGCGACATATGTACAAAAGATGCAAAACAGCATGACTTTCGTCATCTAGAACACCAGAAGAGTCAAGCATAGTCCTAGCAATGCTTACTTGGACAACAACTCGACGATAGAGGCGGCGGTAGCATTGTGGATTGGGAACGTTGGGTGCAAGTCGTTCAACCACAGGTACTCGTTGACAGGGTACTCACAACTAGGGTCCTTGGTATACCAAGTCGGTGTTCCACTATGCAGTTGTTAGCCCCAAATCCCCATAGAGTATACATAATGAGACGAGAATACTCACTTCATGTACGCCTTGCAGTAGCCTGTGACATTTTTCAACCCAGCAGTCTGCTCGTAGCTCGCAGGGTTTTTGATGACGCTGTTGTATAGGCCCCAAGTATCATGCACGAACATGGTAGTGCCTTTGTGCTTCGTCTGGAACGCAGCTACCATGTCGCCAAGTCTCTTGTTCCAGTCCACAATGGCCTTGCCCTCATTCTCCACGGAATACCCGCCATCGTCCTTGTCCAGCGTCAGGGGCGCCAGGTTGACGGGCGGAACACTAAGGAAAAGGAAGTTACGGGCTCCGGTGGCGTAGAGGTCGACGAGTTGCTTCTCATACACGGAGAAGATGGCGTTGTAGAGAGTCGAGTTGTTCTGCCACCAGCTGTTTCCTACATCATTGATGCCGATGAATAAGGCAAAGAGTGACGAATCAGATGTCCAGGGTGCAAAGTCGGGATGGGATCCGTATGTGGGCAAAAACTGGGTCTGGACTTGGTTCTTCATGCTGATGACGGTTGGCTGATATGGGGCGACAAGCGCAGAGTCTACGGTAGCCCCACCATAGGCCATGTTATATGTGAGGAGAGTGCTGGCATTGTAGGTGGTGGTCAGGAAGCCAACCCAGTTGGGTCCGTTTGAAGATGTCCAGCCGGGGTAGGGTGGGTTGCCGAGTGGATTGGAAGGGCTTGGCTGTGTACCGTTTACATTGAAGCCAGTCTGAGTGTAAGAATCACCAAAGACGAAGAGGTGCCGTACGTTTTTCCATCCGGACCAGGATGGCCCATGTGCGTGGGGTGCAGCGAAGCCAGTGGCTGCCAAAGACAAGGCGAGAGCAGTTGATTTAACCATGTTGCCAATCACCGGCGATCAACGAGACAAGACGAGCGAAGTGAGTGTGCGTGTGTGCAGAAATTGCAAGACGACGACATATTAATAAGTATGATACGGACGAGGTCCATAGTGAGCCCGAGGACTAATCCGGGGAGATGGAAGGAAATGATGTAGGCCGACGCTAACAGGGCAGAATAGATGGAAATAGATGGAGGTATGCAGCTACCCCACAATTCGGATTTAAAGTGTATGCCTGTATTACGTCGCAACGGAAGAATTCTAGAGATGGCATTCTAGAGCACTAATAAGAGGCTCCGGGGGAGGTGTCGCAGCAGATGCCTGTCCGGGATTGGCTGAGAGATGGGTACAGCGACGCTCCGTGTCGCAAAAGGAATAGCGTCTGTACGTAACTCGACGACGTTCGCAGCGAGCGTTGTGGCAGAGGGTTGGCCCGGCGTGTGATGTGCAAAGTTTGGGTGTAAGAAGCAATTTGCAGGCAGACGGGGAGGCGGCGGCGGCCGCCAGGGCAATGAAGCAGAGCGTCACGTGAGCAGCACTAGAATGCCGTCATGGTGAGACATGTCAGCCAGGGCGCTACACACACCCGTCGCCCTACCAGCCCCATGACCTCTGTCCAGCTGAGGCAATGCGGAAGTGCGGAAGCCAGACACTCAGCGACAGCATTTGCACCGGCCGAGCATGGCCATGCTGCCTGTCCATGGCCCGTAATTGGGGTGGCTGACGGCGTAAGGCTGAGAGGCGGCTGGGCCAATGCAGACCCCGGCTCGCAGACACATGTATGCATGCTTGTAAAGCCTCTGGTACCGACGCCTGCCATGCGTCGAGCTGTTCAAATTCTACCCTCACACGCGTTTAGTCACCATCTGGTTCTCTGCTGATCGCCCCGATTCCAAAGCAGGGTCCCCTCTTGAGTTCGTGCGCATCCCTTTTCCTAAAGACGCACAGCTCAAGCGTCGCTGTTCGCGCGACCGACTCGGCTTCGCTCCAATTCCGCATTCCGACTCGACCTCCAGCAGCTCCTGGCAGAACCACCGAGAGTCCGCAAGCCTGTTCGCCCGATCCTGCGTGTTCCGCTGTCCGAAATGCCCGCTGACCAACATACTTGAATCTCGACATACATCCTGTTTCTGCTTCGCCGCCGAGCATTGGTATTGACAACCGCCCAGCCATCTGACGCCTGCCCCGCCTACTTAGGCACTGCCTACTTCCCCAGACTCCAGGACAGCACACCCGCGACACACCAGGCAAAACAAATAACACGCGCCAGCCATGGCGGGAATGGAGAACATTGAAGTGCACAGTAGGGTATGTCGCTTGTCCAGTCCCCGCGTCGCAGTTACTGATTGATGCCAGTCGTATCTTGTAAGATGGGTCAATGTTTCTTCAGGACACACAATATCATGGAGTGTCCAGCCGCACAAGAAATCCCTCAACTTTGGTATCTTCAAGCACCCTGGAAACGCGACTGGCTCAGGCCCGCCCCTGCCTTCCTCCACCACCTTCGAACCAGGTCCAGGCACCCCAAGCCTCGAGCCGCCGGTAACACGCGGACGCGGAGCTTCGACGTCACGAAACGACCGCACAGTTGTATTTGAAAAGTTGTCTGCCCTTGGCCTGAAACAGGTGCACTGGCATGGAAAATGCGAGGCCGACTTGGTCTCCATGGGCACCTACGACATACCCCCAGGCGAGGGCGGCATGTATGGCCTGGTCTTCGACAATACCTTCTCCAAGACCGTGTCCAAGACGGCCACCTTTGTCCTCATGACATATCCTACCAACGCCGCCCCAAAGTCAGGTCACCACATGCACTATGCCCAGGCAATGGCCGGTGCAAGCACAACCAGTCTCGTCAAGTCAAGCCCTTCCATAAATCCTGCCGAATCGTCCGAGTCCTTGCCCCAGCCGCCCGGAGACCGTCCCCGGTCACAATATGGGCAGAAGCAAGGCAGTCTTTCTGGCTCCTCTTTCCTCACCGGAGTGCTGCACAAGAAAAGGAGGAAGAGGAACCAGGGCTATGCCAAGCGCTTCTTTTCCTTGGATCTGACTTCGTCAACACTGTCATACTACCGCAACGACCATTCCTCCGCACTGCGCGGTGCCATACCGCTGTCCCTAGCCGCCATTGGTGCAAATGAGGAAACCAGGGAAATCTCGGTGGACTCAGGCGCAGAGATCTGGCAGTTGCGCGCCCTCAATGACAAGGATTTCCAAATGTGGAAAGATGCCCTTGACCGTGCATCGAGAACAGCTGCAGACAGAGGGGCCGTGGCTTCGCCAACCCTGCAGATACAAGAGGGCGCATTCCAGAGCTTTCCGCAGGCACCGAGTGCGGCCGAAGAAAACGAATGGGCTAGAGTCGAGGCTTTGGTGGGAAGAGTTTCTGGTACAAGAGACGCAGTGCGAAGATTGACCCAGCAAACCGAACCCAAGCCCGCTGCCATGACTGGTTTGACAGTTACCAAGACAAACGACGCTGCATCGCCCGCACCGTCCGAAACAGAGTCTGGCGACTATTTCCCAGAGCAAAAAGCCCCAGAGAAGACTGCTTTCTGGAAGCGTAAGCCAAGCACTTCCGCTGCTCAGAATCCTTCGGGGTTGTTCAAAAAGGGTGCCTCGACCCCAGGGAGCGCTGCATCACCCGGAGCCGTCCCGCCTGTGCCTCCTCTGCCTGCAAATCTCTCGCCCAACGGCTCACTTGCAGTGCCCAAACAGAACGGCCGTACAAGCAGTGTAAGCCCTTCACAAGACGAAGTCCTCCATGAGCATTGTCTTGCTCTGCTGAGAGACCTGGATTCTGTTGTGAAAGACTTTTCCAATCTCATCAGTGAAAGCAAGCAACGTCGAGCGCTAGCACAGCCCCCACTTTCTGCTGTTCCGTCGCGCCATAGCTTCGAATCTACCACAGAATCTATTGACGAGTTCTTCGATGCTACTGATGGCGATGGAGGCAAGTCTCAGCTGCTTACTATCCGGCGCGATAGCGGCGACAATGAGCGCGAGCAGGAGCATCCTCCAAACGAAGACTCGGATGGAGAGTCAGAATCGTCTTCGGAAAATGGAAGCGAGGGCATGAGAGATCGGCCACGAATGTCGCTCGAAATGACACCGGCACTTTTCCCGACAAAGCCCACGTCACTAAAACCTCTACCTCTCAATCCCGTTGAGCGCCGGGCTACTGTTCCTGCGCCCAAAGTTCAGCCACCAAGTCTGATTGCATTCTTCAGGAAGAACGTTGGCAAGGACCTGTCGACCATTGCCATGCCTGTATCTGCCAACGAGCCCACTTCGGCATTGCAACGGCTAGCCGAGCAGCTCGAGTACAGTGAATTGCTAGACGCTGCTGTCACAGCTCCGTCAGAAACGGGCGAGCGCCTCGTCTACATGGCCGCGTTTGCAATTTCAGCCTTCAGTAATGCCCGTGTCAAGGACCGCGCCATTCGCAAACCGTTCAATCCTATGCTTGGTGAGACCTACGAACTAGTCCGCGAAGATAAGGGCTTCCGTTTCTTCGCCGAAAAAGTTGTCCACCGTCCAGTGCGCATGGCCTGCCAAGCCGAGGCACAAGAATGGACTTTTATCCAATCCCCCACGCCCATGCAGAAATTCTGGGGTAAAAGCGCCGAGATCAATACCGATGGCCGGGTTCGCATCTTCTTGCATGCTTCTGGCGAACACTATTCCTGGACCCTGGCAACCTCGTATCTGCGCAACGTCATCGCGGGTGAGAAGTACCTTGAACCTTCGGGCACCATGACCATTACCTCGGAAACCACCGGTGCAAAAGCCGTATGCACGTTCAAGGCTGGCGGCATGTTTGCCGGCCGCTCAGAAGAAGTCGTGGTCCAAACATTCGACAACACGGGCTCCATCCTGCCTAGTGGTGCAACCGGCAAATGGACAGCCGATCTGCAACTCACATCCAACGGCCAACCGACTGGCAAGACCATCTGGAAAGTAGGCGGCCTCGTCGACAAGGCCGAGAAACACTATGGTCTCACCACTTTTGCCGCCGCACTCAACCAAGTCACGGCCATTGAAGAAGGCCACATCCCACCCACCGACTCACGCCTCCGCCCCGATCAGCGCGCCCTCGAAGACGGCGACGTCGACAAAGCAGAGGCCCTCAAGGCGCGTCTCGAAGAGCGCCAGCGAGCCCGACGAAGGGTCCTCGAAGAACACGGCCAGGAGTGGAAGCCCCGCTGGTTCACCAAGGTCGGCACTGTCGAGGCTGCGGCGCTAGGCGATGAAGAAGTGTGGAGACTCAAGGGCGGCAAAGACGGATACTGGGAGTGCAGGGAACGTGGCGAGTGGGGGGATTTGACCAATGTTTTTGAGACTTGAGAGAAGTTGAGAGAGAGTTATGTTAATAGATGGGGGAAGGTGTTGATTATAGAGCTTCTTTTTTTCTTCTTTCTAGAAATGAGGCCTGATGAAACATTTAATGTATTGGGGGAAAGGGTGTGGTGTGGTATATACATATCATGACTTGATGCTTGAACGTCTTATGAGGGAAAGCGGGGAATAAAACTTGGCTTAGTGACGGCGGAACAAGTTGCTAACGTCGGAGATTTTTATTTTTTTAGAAGTAGAAAAAAAACGTAGTAAGCACATAAATTTAGGAAAAGCATTGACAAGGCCGGTGGTAGAGGAAGAGGAAAGAAGAAGGGCTAGTTCTCTCCCTCTTTTTTTTTCTTCTTCTTCGCAAAGAGTAGAAGATAATATTAGATAGATGAACAAGTATATAGCATCATAGATAACTTTGTGGCAATAGAGTAGTAAGTAGCAGTAGTGATGGTAAAAGTATCAAGTAGCATTTGTATAACTACGAGTGTCACAATTTGATATCTGGATATCCTACTACACGATAATGAGGGAAGA
Source organism: Curvularia eragrostidis (assembly GCA_020744315.1). NCBI lineage: Eukaryota > Fungi > Ascomycota > Dothideomycetes > Pleosporales > Pleosporaceae > Curvularia > Curvularia eragrostidis. Next base: position 42,279 of record JAIRCK010000142.1, on the reverse strand, counting down.
GAGAAAAACAGTAGCAGTAACCGCCATCAAGGCACTTTTTTGGCTACATGCGTAAGCAGACTTTTTGATGAACAAGCAAGGAGATTAACAAACAAAGAAAAAGCGAGTGAGTGAAAAAGAAAAAAGAAACGCTAAACTACTTCAACTTAAACAATCATCCCCCATTACTCATTCCAAACTTTTGGCACAATCCATGACATCTCACTTGCTCTATGACGCATGCACCGCAATTCCATTGCTACGCGGCGAGTGAACCTGCATCTGCATCTGCTGGTGCTGGTGCTGGTGCTGATGCTGATGGTGGTGCTGTCCCATAACCAGCTCATCACTACCAAACGTCCAGTCCTGGACACCCTTGAAGCCGCCTTCTTGCGACTCGGCCTTTCCAGCGCCAAAAGCCTTTGCATCCCACTTCTCGGTGCCCTCTGCGCCCTTCCACTTGGGGTCGGTGCCGAAGACGCGGAAGAGCAGTGCGTTGAGGCGCTCGTACTCGGCGTAGGCCTTGGGCCAGCCGCCGTAGCGCTGGAAGGCGAGCTTGAGGAGGTGCAGGTGCTTGAGGGCTGTGGCGGCGAAATCCATGGTGTTTGAGTCAATGGACTCGGGGCTGGGCGAGTTGGGTGCGGATTTGACGTTGACGCCTTCGCGCGCGAGGAGCTGCGCAGTCGTGTCCATTTCGTCGTCATCGTCGTTCTCGTCATCCGCGTGCGCACCCGTGTTGGAGCTGCTGACGAGGATGCGCAGGATGTCTTCGTGCACGAGAACGGCCTTTTTGAAGTAGTCTTGTGCCATGTTGCCAGTCTTTTCGCCCTTGGCGGCTTGCGCCTGGTAGTACTGGCCAGTCGAGGTGTAGAGTTGGGCGAGGAGCTCGTATGTCTCGATGGTGACGGGCGCACGGGGGCCGTGGGCTCGGCGCATGTTGTACGCAATGTCTTCTGCGAGACGGATCGCCTTGACGGGATGACCACCAAGGTAGCGAGCGCAGATGAGGCGGCGACCCAGGTTGAGCAAGACTTCGGCAGGCCAGGAGCGTTGGGCGTCGCGCGTCTGCCAGAGCGTGGTAAGCAGCCATTCCAGCGTCTCGTAGTCTTCCTGTTCGCCGAGCAGAGCAGACAACTGGCTCAGTTCGTACAGCTGGATGTGAGCAAAGTTGATCTTGAGGCTCTTGCAGATTTCCAAGATCTTCTTAACAATGCGGTTAGAAAGGGCGAGCATCTTCTTGCGCAAAGCGGCATCAGGACACTTCTCATTGCTGTCACGACCAACAAGTAGAGAAGCGAGCTTGAAGCCCATACCAATAGCCCGTGGACCGTTGTAACCATCATGCTTGCTAGCAAAGAGGAAGCCCAAATTGGCAATGTCGTACGCCTCGCGGAACTTCTTCTCCCTTGTAAGCTGGCTTACGCTACGGTTGCTGGAGAGGATGACAGAACGAATAAAGTCCTTGTTGCGGCCGCTACCAAGATAGTCGAGGATACCAATGATGAAGATGCGAGGAGAATCCTTGCTAAAGTCCTTCAAGTCTTGCGCGTCACGCTTGACAAAGAGATCAACAGCTTGGTCTTCGACAACCGAAATCATGTCTTTGTTGTCGTTGCGGCGCAAGTAGAACCGAAGCGGGGCAGCAGCAAGAAGAATGTTCGTGAGACTTTCGTTTTGCTGAAGGGTCTGGTGGAACTGCACCCAGTAGAGGTACTCCATAGTGAGGTCGGCGTAGATCTCCGAAAACGTGATGCTGAGGTCCTTCCTGAGATGGTATTGCAGGGAAGCAAGGAACGCGAGAGAAGTTCGCCCAGTCTTGGTCAGGTCGAACGACCATTTGGAAGCATACCTGGAGTCCTTGGCGCAGATCTGGCGGTGCAATTCCTGGACCATACTGTGCGCGGTGCTGCTCTGTCCAATGACTTGCAAGGTGGAAGCAATGGAGGCAGCCGACTCCATCTGCTTCTGTGACGATGTTTCCTTTGCAACGATTTCAGAGACAGTCTTGGAAATCTGCTTAACTGCAACGTCTGTCTTTTGCTGGCGCGAGTAAAGAGTCGCGAGCTCCCTGAGGCTGGTGAGCGAAGACTCGTGGCTATAACCATACTTCTGGGTTGCTTCCTGGAAGTGCGATTCGCTGATTGACAAAGCGCGTGAGATGGTCTCTGACTTCATGCTGCTGGAGGAGGACGAGTGCATCTGCTTCAGGTAGAGCGATGACAGTGCATTGTTGATTTCCGTGACGGTGGTAGTGGTAGTCACCTGCTTGCCTGACTGAGACACCGCCTCGTAAAGAGAAATCGCCTCCGACATGTGCTGCTCGCTGCTCTGAGCGACTTGAGCAAGTGAGAGGGTCGCATTGACAGCGATGGTAGATTCAGCACCAAAGGCTGCAATGGAGGTTTCACGATACTCCTTAGTGACCTTGTACATATCGGACCAAGTAGCCTTGGTCTCCTCAAGACACTGGTAGTAGCGTTCGTACAGTGTCTCAACAAACTTGGCGTCGGTGAAGATCTTGTGTTCCTTGTGCTGTCGAACAAAAGTGTTCCAAAGCACCTTGTAGAACGTCACGGCTTCCGCATAACGACGGTCCTCCCAGTACGTTACAGTAACAACCTGCAGAGCATCCAATGCCTTCTTGTGGCAGACATCAGACTCCTTGTTCAGAGCCACGAGGATCTGCAGGTAGTAATCAAGCCAGTAGCCATGGTTCCTAGGGTGAGCACGGCATCTCTCGGCAAGAATGTACAGGGTCTGTATGGTTTGCTCGTGCGTGTGGCCCAACCGTGCACGATATACAACCAGAATCTCCTGGAAGACGGTAATAGCCTTGTCTACGTAGCCGTGCTTGTCGTAGAAATTGATGAGCAGGTCCTTTGCCTTGTTGAAAATGGTCTGATCGACCTTTTCAGTGACCAGGACGGCACGGAAAAACCGGTTGTACACATCGTCGACCTTGTCCAGCTGGCGCATCTGCAAATAGCATTCTGCGAGACGCTCAACCAGCTCGATTGATTCTTGGATGAAACTAGTCGCCATGGCAACATCGTGGATGGAGCTTGCAAGGAACGAAGACCAAGTACGCTGCAAAGTAGCGTGAATGACCTTGATGGCTGCAGTATAATCGCTCTTAGCCATGTACTGAGCCGTGAGCTTCTTGGAGAGTGCGACAGTGCTAGACTCAAGGGTCTTGGAGCTCGAGATGGTCGTGAAGAAAACGTCTTGGAAGACCGACTCAGAAACGGTCGTCGTAGTTTCCGTTACAGAAGTGGAGCTGGCTAGGCTGTGCTGAACAAGTTCGCTGGAGGTTTGAGAGAGTTGCTCGCTAACCTCACGAGACACTTGGGACTCTTGTCGGTTGACACTGTGGTAGTAGGAGCTTGCAAACTTGAATATCGAGAGCGCTTGAGCGTGCGAATTCATCGTCCTCATCTCTTTGGCTACTTGTGTGAGCCGGGAGACGATGCTCTCAGAGTAGGAGAGCTGGTGAGATTCGTATTGCTGCCAGATCGATGAAAGCACTGCCGTGGACTCGCTGGTCCTCTTCTGGTTCTTCAAGAACTGGGAATAGGAGGTAGCAATCTCAATATTCTTTTCGTGCCACTCAATGGCCATGACGGTGCGGCACTTGGAAGAGACTTCCATCCATAGTTCAACATACAACCTCTCCGCCTGGTGGAATTCCTTGCGATGAAGATGCTGCTGGATCAAGCTGAGCTGTGCTTCGATTGAAGAGATGGTCGTGATCGAGGTACTCTCCTCTTCGATCTCGTCACTGCCAAGGATAGAACCGTGAACATCAGTATGGTCGTGGCGGTGTAGATGGTTGATGACAACACCCCCGGTCTGCCAGTAATCATTATTCGAATGGCTTGATCCGGACTCATGGATCTGGATCCATCGAGAAATCTTGAGCGCATTCTCTGTCTCGTTAATCGATTCGTACAGCTGTTGAAGCAGCTGGCGAGTCTTGATGACGAGCTCAGAGGAGCTGCCATACTGAGACTCGTAAGACGTGATGAGCGTCAAGAGAATCTGCTCACGGTGCGTCATAATCTCAGTTCTCGACGAAGAGGTCATCGACTCCGTGACACTCAAGAATTGAGTAGCACATTCCACAGTCAATGGGTGAATGGGCGACAACGTCTCTTTGCTGATCATGGTGCAGATGTACAGATATTTCGCAATTTGAGTAGTATTGGAAACCATCATGTAGCATGTTGCAATCGACAGATAGGTTTGCAGTACCGCAGGGTGGTTCTTGGTGAAGAGTGTTTCCCGGACGGTGCTGACCATGCGCTGAAGATCAAGGACCTGAGGAATTGGAAGTTGCAAGTTCCAGCAGTTTGACTCGAGAATGGAAAGCATTGTTGTCTCTGGGAAGACTTTCTTAAGCTCGGCAGTTGGCTTGAACTCCCCAGACGATTTGGGGGCCAGAGGGGATTGCTGTAGATGCAAAACCCAGTATCTAACTGCGTACTCAAGGAAGCGGTATTGCTTGAACAGATTGTCCGGTGTAGACGGATCAGAAATGTCAAATGTCGGCTCGCTCCTGGTATCCTTGAGGACGGACTTGGTGTAAGCCAGCACTCTAAGGAGGAGATCCGTCTCACTTTGTTCAAGTGGAATGGGGACCTTGCCCGTGCTTGCCAAGTCATGCAGAGTGGAGTGAATAACAGGGTGCTTGAACCGCACGATGCGCTGGTGCAGAGTGAACAGTGGCTCAAGGGATCGGAACATCTCATTGACATTGATTCCCTTGTCAGAGACAGTGCCGCGCTGAACGTCGACCGAGAACAGGGTATGGATCTCGTCAATAGTCAGGGGTCGCTCAGCAGCCAAGACCCACGCCAGCATAGTCTTTGCGTCATTGCTGGGATTCAGCTGCTTGATAAGGCTGACGATGAGGTCGGAGACTGAGGGTTTGGAGGCTTCGAAACCATCCATGGTCTTGGTCAAGGCATCCGGAGACTTCTGACCATTCAGAAGCTCGCAGATCAACGTGAGTCGTAGGAATGACCCATTAGCTGTCTGAATAATTCGATCCAGCAGCTGCTCTTGATCAAGAGCACGCTGACCGTGGAAGTGATGGTTATGAATTAGCGCCCGCAGCGCAACAGCGTGCAGGTCATCTCGGACATCATCGCGCGTGATCTCGTGCTGAATGCCCATTGAAGGAGATGAGAGCTTTACGGAAGAAGACATTGTAATAAGCCTTACACCGCGACCCTGCTTGGTGACCTTGGCCAACTTCTCTAACAGGCCAGTCGAGCTGAAACCGCCCATTGCTTGAACGGAGGCGCTCTTAGACTCAGCAATCTCGTCTAGACCATCCACGACTATGACAAGCTCATTGGAGCCAGCAGCGGGATGCTGAAGAGCTTCTGTCAGTGCCTGCCAGAGGCACTCTTCATAAGCCTTGACATCTTCGGAGTTTCGGCACTGGTTGTAGGCCCGGAAGAGTGCCCAGTACATGTTCATATTGCCGATGCGCAGATTCAGCAGCTGGAATAGCAATGACTTTACCACTGCCAATGAGGTTGCGGCGGTAGGAATGTCGGGTGAAAGTGAGCAGAACAGCGTATCGTACTGCTGGCGGTTCATTGGTCGCTGCAAACGCTCAACGATCGATCCGGCCAGTGTGGTCTTTCCAGCACCAGATTGACCAGTGACCAAGAAGATGCGGTTTTGGCTCTGGAAAAATCGTGTCAAATGCTTGTTGAACCACAGGCAGGTGAATTCTGCTTGATTGTCCACATATGTTTCGTGGTCTCGAGTGATTGCAGCAATGACTCGATCCTGGGATGCCAACCATCGACTCAAATGCTGAACATCAATGGATTCACCCTCATCGAAAACCTCGTTCTCAATCTGCGATTGCCAGATCAGTTCGATGACAGTGTTCTGTCGAGTACGGAACGACTCGATAGTATCTCCAAACCGCTCAAAGATATCTAGGCTAGTAGAGCCAGATGTCATTCCCTTGGCGACGTAGTAGAACTGGATGCCAACATCGACTACAAGGCTAATGAGATCTGTATAGAGGAGGCAAATCTGTTCGCGGATCTCTGAGCTCGCCGCCAACAACTCTGAGCGGTGAAGGACGGAGTGGAACGACATGGCAAACTTGTAGAAGATGGAGAATGCCTTATCCAGTGCTTCAGAGTTATGGTGGCTAAGCTCAAGAAGCAGCTGTGCATGACCGTAACCGACTGTGGCGGCAGAGCTGCTGTTGTGAGCAAATGGCTGTATGGCTTGCTCAAACTTGTGAAGTTGTTCTGCGAAGTAAAGAGCGCGGATGAGGACTCTGTCCCATCGGCTGCCCTTGTGGGGGAGCGTAGTCAAACGCTCGGATCTGATCCACTCAAGGAAAGAGACATAGGTAACATCGCTGATGCTCTCATGTGCTACTCCCAGCGCCTTCTTGCTACGGTCAGCCAAAGCGGCAGCAGACTCGTGGACAAACAAGTTTTGGTAGTTGCCTGTGCTGTTGAGACGCTTCTTGGGAGACTTGACACTACCAAAGTTGCCGCTCGTAGCACGAGAAGAGGCAAAGGACGACAGGCGTCCTTTGGTACGGAAGAGTGCTCCAGGCGACTCGACGGGAGAGAGTACGTTTGCTCCATTTGTTCCATTCATCTTTCCAGAGGAAGAAAGTCTGACAGACATGACGCCAGGCCGAAGGGTGGAAGGAGTGCTGAAAGAAATGGAAGATTGAGTTGAGAGATTGGAGCTCACCGAGAATCGGCGGAGTGGAGCAGATTCTGGCACTTTTGGCGGAGGTGATGGTTGGGGTGACTGTTCAACCGAGGGGGGGTCTGCAGCCGGAGTCGACGCAGGGCTGGGCTCAAGAGACAAGGATGGAACAGGTAATTTAGGCTCAGTAGGTGCCAAGGGACTTTTTGACCCTGAGGCTGGCTGTTTGAGAGACCGGGTTGATGGTCGAGACTGCAGTAGTGGTGCAGTCGATGTAGAATAGCTAATTTCAGGAGCGGATGGTTGCCCCTTTATAGATGATGATCGCGAGGGAGAGCCTCGCGGGGATGTTTGCAGGGTAGAAGTGGCTTCGGAGTCTAGTGAAGAGATGGATGGGGCACCTCTAGATGTACTCTGAGTTTCGTCGGTTGACAGGGACGAGCGCTTCTTCTTCTGTTTTTCTGGCCAATGGGTGTCAGTGTGAAGCGTCAAGAGAAGGGCAGAGCAGAGCAGAGCAAGCACTCACTGAATAAATGCAGCATATGGATTGAACCAAGAAAGCTCAGTGTGCGGGAGGCAGGCGGTCTCTATAAAGCATAATTTCACAACTAGTATTGGTGGGGGGGTTGAGCTCATACACGAAGATCAGGGAGGGGCATGGCTGCATGGCATGGACCATCAAGCTGTGATGCTAGTAGGTTGCAGATGGCGGAGTATTCCCAGTGTATTCCTTTTGGCCCATACAAGGGCTAGCTCAGCTAGACAAGGATCCAGGTATGTCCAGGGCCTTGGATGTGGCTTTAGCTGGCCTGTAGGCGGGCGATCTCTGCATCAATATCGAAACAAGAAGCTCGGAGTATCTTCTGTGGGTAAAAAAGGGTAATGGTGCGCAAGCGATGTCTACGAAACCCGCCTATCATGTAGGTGGGGAGCGGCATATGTTCCGTCACAATCTACACAGTTCGGCCAAAGCGACGAAGCATGCAAGGTGACAGAGAAGGCATTTGTGGAGCTCGACAGCTGCTGTGACGCCATCAAGTGCAACAGTGGCGTATGGATGGTTATTGAGGGTTGATGCGAGTCAGATGCATGGTTGGGGATGTCATCAGTGGGCAACTGCTGGCACCCAGACTGTGCTGGGAAGATTCCAACATGGCCTTGGGCCGCTGGTGAAGCCAAAGGGGCCATGGCATGAAACATAGACAGTGCAGCGGCCGAAGGTGTAGAGGGTGTCTCGAGGCGTGCCATTCGGTGAGCGCAAAGTGAGTGACCTGAGCACTAGCGCCGTGTCCGCGACAGAGATGGTGGTATGTATGTAGGCGTACATACAATACAGTCGAGAGCGGCAGTCGATGGGTGGCTCGGGCTTGGTGACGTGCATGGGCAGCACCGCCGTCGTGTGTGTGAGGAGACGAATGCGTGTGGTGCCCAGACTGTGGATTGCGGTGTTGCGGTAGTGCCGATCCGCGACGCTCGGCAGCACCTTCCGCACGACAGGGCAGGGCAGCGACAAGGGCCGGGGCGGGCGTGTGCGGGTGCAGGGACGGACCTCCCGCGGCTTCGACGGCGCTGGGACCGCTGGGACCGCTGGGACCGCTTGTCGCCGACATGAGCCAGCCACGAGCGTGATCAGCATCCAGCATCATCGACGCACGACGGGCTGCCCGCCATGGACGCTCCCAACCATATTCCTTTCCCCAGCTCACGGCGACACCTCTCCTACATGACCCTGGGGACAGCATCCAGCGCACTGACACGACGTTCGGGCTGACCGAGCCGACCAGCTCCCAACCACGACGCAAATTGAAATTGCCATGAACAAGCTGCATGCAATTCAGCTGGCCACTCCATCGTGTTCCCGCACCATAAGAGCTGAGCATTGCTTTTGTCAGCCTTTTACGGTACGTCACGCACGCTCATCAGTAGTGGCTGCAGATCCTCTCCTCCACTCACTCCCTCTCTCTTCCCCACCCCCCCTCTGCTCGCTTGCACCTCGCAGAGCTCGTCCAAGAGAACGCGCATACCGCCTTGACTCTTTACGGACACTTCGCCCTGCATCATTCCCAATGCGGACCCCCCTCGACGCTATCGTCCATTTTCAGATCGCCGTCCTGCCAGCGCTACATATGTACCTCATCCCAGGCTCCGCGGAGCAGCCACACACCAGAGCCTGTCCATCTACGCCGCTGCCACGAACCGTTGCATTCTTTTTCGCCCGGCGCGGCGTCATGTCAAGCAGCCATTACGTCTTGCTTTTTTCCTCACATGTATTATTACACCCCACATACGAGTAGTGCCTGTCTGTCTATGGGCACTACCGCCGAGGTTGGGGCGCCAATCGACCATCTCTGCTCCATAGTTAGACAGGTCCTTAATGTACCCGAGGCTGGAATTGCTTTGGCTCAGCGCCTGCCGTGCGCCAAACGGCCATTTCCCGTAATACCCCTGGCGCCTCACTGCTGCTTTTTGAGTCAAATGAGTCGGGACGAGACGGTTTCCGCTACAAGGCGGTTTACGCTACGACCCGTCGTCCACAGACCATCAGACCAAAGACGCGTGGCTACATCCAACTACCGTGGTACCAGATAATGCGCACATGTATCGCCAATCCATTTTGGCCCGTCTTAGCACGCGCTAAAGGAAGACGGATGGTACAGAGGGCCATTCACGTGGTGGCTTCGCCCGAGCGGCAACCATGTCCACTTTATCGCCGAGCACGCTCCATTCTTTCCGTTTCCATTCCTTACCCCTACAAGGTTGTCGATCTTCCATCTCGATACTGTAGCAAAGCGGAGCTTGCTGTGGGTGCTTGTGAAGATCGGGCGCCGTCACTTGGGGTGCCCGTATTCTGGCAGCGGCGTGCTTTCAATCATCATCCTCATCATCAAGCATACTTCCCCGCTTTATCAGATGCTCTGTCGTTGTGCGCTCCTCTAGTGTGCAATCAGATGTCGTTTCTTCGACTCAAGTGTATCGCTTCTATTAGCTGCACTGATCTGGCTGCATCTGCACCAAGGATGATCGATCTGCTTGGGTGACTAGGCTCCCTAGTCCTCTGAGCTGAAATTTGTTGGTTACCAATAAGAGGCGACGTGATGGAATTGTGCATGGACTGCTTGTAGCCTGCCGCTTTTATCATACCGATCCAATAGCGGATGTTTCGGTCTAAAGTCGCCTCGTGTATCTCCGTTCTTGACATTGCTTCACTAGTGTAGAGACACAGTCGGTAGTTCGCAAATGTATCAAACAACGGAAACCCACATGCTGAGGTTCTGACTCGCCATGAGAAGGAAAAAAAGAAATGACGTCTATACGATCTAATTGCCGTGCATTAGCTTCTCCGTACTCTGCTCAAACCCTAATCAAGTGCGGGCTACAAATACCAGGTGCGCGTTTACGTCCTTGTCATCTCGATGTGCGAAGTGCTATAGATCTTGCTCGGCCATCAATGCGCTCTATCATTTCTGCTACTGTTGATAGTCCTATTTTCTAAGTTTAAAAAGGCCGGAGTGCTATGTTAACGACATGATTGGTGTCGACATGGCTGCTACGTGGTCGTCTGTCGGTGACACGTCACGTGCAGTACTTTGGTACAGAGCCGCAGCATTCCTTTTCCTCGCCCTGTACTTATGTACGCGTACCCCTGCCTATATACAGGGACGCGCAACGAGTACCTGAGAAGTGAAGCCCGATCTTCGTTCACGCTGAGTGACATGGATCTCGCGTATCTGCTGGGCTTTGGACAATGTAACAACAATATGCAGGGGCCCCGCCTCAGGGTGCCTTGAATCCTTCGAGCTGCCTTGAGCAGATCACGACTGTGTTTAGTCGAGGGCAGGCCAAGGTCACAGGCCTCCGGCTTCGGAACCCCCCGTGCGTGTGCTGTGCCCGCGAGCGAATCATGTCCGTTGTGCTGGCGTAAGAAGGCTCACGCATCGTGGCGTTGCTGACCATGTTGAAGAAGAGAAGGAGGAGGAGAAGGAGGCTCATCAGCATTACCCCGCGCCCATGCCCCGCACCTGGTAACCGCCCGGCCAACCACGGGGTTCTGATTAGGCGCCTCAGGCTCGCAAGATAATCGCTATCGGAATATTTCCGATAGCGCATCCCGAGGTAACCTTACAGACGCATTGAGTCGAACAACGGTGGCTAATAATTACCACTGTCTGAACTTCACCTTCGCTTTGCCAGTATTCTTACATCTTCAACCCTCTTCCGGTGGTCTTTTCTGCTCAAAATTTCAAGTGATTCTGCTGCATCAATCGCCTCATCATGTCTCCTCCGTCTGCAACCGAGCCCCAGCCAAGTGAACAGACAAAACCCGACACAGTTGCACCGCTTGAGCCTGGCTTGAACGACAAGGAGGCAAAGGAGAAGCCGCTCGTGTTTCCTGGTCCACCCAAGTTCGACGACCCATACAAGGAGCGCGCATATCTCAAGGGCCGCCTCGCTGCTGCTTTCCGCATCTTTGGCAAATATGGCTTCGACGAGGGCGTCGCTGGCCACATCACGTTGAGAGTTAGTTGGCGGGCTTGATCAAGATATGCAATATGCTAATGCTAGCAAGGACCCAGTAGACCCAACGACTTTCTGGGTCAACCCCTTTGGAGTAGCATTCAGCATGATGAAGGCCTCGGACCTTATTCTTGTCGACGCAAACGGCAAGGTCATTGATGGTGGCGAATGTCGACTGCTCAATACGGCGGCCTACATGATCCACCATGCCGTCCACGCAGCCCGTCCAGACGTCATGGCTGCAGCACACTCACATTCCATCTACGGTCGTGCCTTTTGTGCACTCGGCCGCAAACTAGATACCATAACGCAGGACTCGTGCGCCTTCCACAACGACCACGTCCTATACGAGTCCTTCAACGGTATTGTGCTTGCTGCAGAGGAGGGCCAAAACATTGCCAAGTGTCTAGGCGACAAGAAGGCTGCTTTGCTCCAGAATCACGGCTTGTTGACGGTTGGCAAGACGATCGAGGAGGCCGTCTTCTGGTTCGTGAGCATGGAAAAGTGCTGCCAGGCGCAGCTGATGGCGGATGCAGCGGCGGCAGGTCGCGGTGGCGAAACGGTCAAGATCAATGAAGAGGACGCTGTCTACACACACAAGGCTGTTGGAAGTCCACGGGCGGGATGGTTTAGTGCGAAGCCCCTGTTTGACGTCATCCACAAGGAGACGAATGGCGAATACCTGGAGTAGGAGAGGACGAGTGGCAATGGCAGTATATATTTAATGGTCAAATGAAGAGGCGTTTGCCGTACCTATTGCCATGGATGTAGTACTATGTGAGCAAGACATGTCATGTGCTCAAAAGTTCATTCTAGGCCCCGCCTGGGCCGCTTGTTAATTCGGCCGACTGCTGGACCCTGGGCCGCGACATCGTCACTCTAAAAATCGCCTTGGCTGCTACTGCGCCTGCTACTGCTACGCTACTGCTGTGCTGCTACTTTTGTTGATCCGCCTTGTCCCGAAATCTTACTTGTATTTGCGCGGTGCTCCGGATTTTTTTTTCCTCGCAGGATCATTCCCTCAGCTCCTGGACAGGTGCACGCAAGGCGCGAGGCTTTAGCGCGTCATGGCAAAAGGTCCCGCAGTGGTAATTGTCGCCAGGTACCGCCTCAACCGTATCTACGGCTCCACATTCCGACTCTGTAGCTGACATTCTTCACAGACACGGCGCGCGCCTGGATGCCGCCGACAAGTCGTGGCATCTCACCTCGCCCGCCCCCTACGATCCCCCGCTCACATACGGCGGCTGGTCGCAGGCAAAAGCACTTGGCCAGCGCATAGCCGCATTGCTCCATGAGCGCGACAACCAGCAGGCCGACGAGGCAAAGACTCCGGCTGGCCACGATCCTGCACAACTCGACTTGAGCAAGCTTAATATCTCGCAAGAGGGGCAGGCGCACAGCATTGGCTCACAACGACCGAGGCGGAAGAAGCGGAAGATCATCATCCATTCGAGCCCGTTTCTGAGATGCGTGCAGACGAGCACCGCGGTCGCAGCAGGCATCTCGCAGTTCCAGCAGCCGGCCGTACCAGAGCTCAGCACACCGACGCCGTCCAAGGAGAAGAATGATCCGCTTGGGGCCTCGTCGTCCAAGACGCTGCGCGCCAAATCCACGTCTTCGCAACCTCGAACCTTTGAGCCGCTCGCCGACCCCAACCTCGAAATTCTGCCGAAACCTCATACCGGGCCTGAAAAAATACTGCTGCGCATCGACGCTTTCTTGGGAGAATGGCTGTCTCCGGAATACTATGTGGACATCACAGCGCCCCCGAATTCGACTATGATGGTAGCAGGCGCCAAGGCAGATCTGCTGCGGAGAGGCGATTATATCCAAGAACAGCCGAACCCAAACAGCAGCAGAGGGCATTTTCCAGGCGGTTGGACCGGAAACAAAGCCGCTGCCAATACCACACAGGTCGCTAACAAGGGAACTTCTCCAAGAACGGGCAGCTTGGCCCAGGTTATGCCCCTGCGTGAACGTTCGAGCAGCTATACCGGTCCACTGGGTCCGCCAGGCACAGTTGCAAAAGAAACCGCTCCGCCGCTCGCGGCGCCTGAACCCATGCACGCACCAGCTCCTGCGAGCTTATCAAGTCGTGTGTACCAGCCCCCGCACCCGTCATACTCGGTCTCTCCAGCCGATCCTATTCCGCGCGGATACGTTGCTCATGCCCAGGAAGCTTGTGTACAAGTGGACTTCCAGTGGGACAGTATGCGCGAACCTCAGAACTGGGGCGACGGTGGCGAGTTTGGCGACGAATGGAGCGCAATGCACAAGCGTTTCAGAAGAGGCCTTGCAGGCATGCTACAGTGGTACAAGACACATGGTACCGCACCTCCCAAGAACCAGTTCCCCGGTTTCATGTTCAGAGAACCGCTCCGGCTGACTCCACCACGCATGTCACATACTAAATCAGACCCTTTTCCGAACTTCACTGACAGCTCGGCGGGGCCTGATGAAGATGACGAGGAGCTTGTGCTTATTCTGGTAACTCATGGAGCCGGCTGCAATGCTCTGTTGGGTGCCATGACCAACCAGCCTGTACTCATGGATATTGGCCTCGCCTCCCTCTCAATGGCCGTTCGGAGAGACGAGCCCAGGACTACACCGGCACCAGCGACTATACATGAGCGGCGGCTCTCAGTTGTAGACACCGGCATGCCGGACACTTACGAGGTAAAGCTCTCGGCTTCAGTCGATCATCTGCGGCCCGGCGTCGATCCCTCCAAACCGCCATCTGCTCAAGCACAAGCACAATCACCAGTTGTCTTACCAAGTCCCTTGCTAGACCACCGTCGACGATTCACAGGATCCTCAACCGCCAGCACTCCTTCCGAGACACCTTTTTCGATTGGCGAGCCATACAGGACCTGGAACAGCTCTATGAGCAGCATGCGTCGGACCATGAGCTCAGGATCGAACTCGAGATATATCCAAAGCGCAACGAGTGGGGCTATGTCACCCTCTGGCGGCTTGTGGTCCGGAACCAGCACACCCTCAGGGGAAACCGAAACGGGTCTTCATGCTGCACAACAACAAACACGGTCAAAGTCGACGACCACTTCGACCCCTGCCGCGTCCTTTAGCGAGAAGGACAACAAGTCCGTGCCGCAGGTAGACGGGGCCTTTGATGCGACGAGCCCGCTAACTAGACTGGATTCAAAGGAAGAACGAGAAGTGGGAGACAAATCAACCCCTCTGGTGAGCGCCGCTACTCGCAAACAGAGTGCAGTGAGTGCAACAGGTCTCTGGGGCGCAAAGCCGGCGCCCAAGAGCAGCAACGGGCTCTGGGGGCCACCGAAACTGGATGACGTATACGAACACCGTCAGGGGCCCAAGAGGAGGTGGACCATGACGGAGAGGGAGGATGATGGTTAGGTTCTATGGTAGCCTTGAGCGTGGGGAACAAGGCTGGCGTTTGGTGCATGGCGCTGCTTAGCTATATACATAGATATATACATATACACACACACACACGTCTATATTTAGACGAGAAAGCGTTTAGTCTTGAGAAACGAAGAATGCAAAGAAGATTGACAAGCTCTGTGTGTGCTGGGTGTTGTTCCATGTAGTACTCTGTAGGCCCTGATTGGCCCTGTTGCATGCACGCAGGCGCAGCAGCCTTGGGCCACGCGCACGCCGCATCCGAAGGTGCATGTGCATTCATCTGCTTATAGGTAAGAATGTATGTATGTATGTAATGCTGCAGATGGGTACTACATGAGCATCGTCTTCCCCAGCTTCCACGGCCCGCCCCAACGCACAACCCAACGCGCCAGCACCGGGCCTTTTGCAACAACCGCGCTCGCCGCGACAGGCTGCCCCGGCCGGCCTGTCGAGCTCACCACCCCCACCGTTCGTCTCCACCCCAGCCGCTAAACCGATCACTCGCATCCGCCGGAGCCCCAGCTCGGCGTCTGATAGGCGGCTGCCGTCGGCCCGATAAGCTTCCGGGCGGGCGCTTCACGCGCAGGCCCTCCTAGTGCACGCCCGTGGACAGGAAGGCTTGCATTGGCACTTGGAGTGGACGAACTATTCACGCTTTATCCGTGAACAAGTTTGCAGCAACCCGTCTCGACCATGTCTGTCAAGTCAGTACTCCTCTCCTCTCCTCTCCTTTCTTCTCTTCTCCCTTCCCCGTCTGCCGTCCTTGCTGTGCTTGCTACCGCCGCTGCGTGCCCCTCTTTCCCCACGGCCTCACTTGCAGCCTAGAGCACCGTAGCACCGTAGCACCGCACCATGGGCTTCAGATCCGAGAAGACGGAGAAGACGATGAAGAAGTCCAAGTCTAACCGCAAATCCAGTTGGGTCATGCTCGCCGAGAATGGCGGCTACACTCCGCTGCCCGGTGAACAGACGCTGTATCAGTCTCCTCCTCGCACCACGCTCTCGCTGCAGACCAGCCACCGGCACCCTCCGAGCGAGTCGTACTCACAGCAATGCAAGTCGGGCGTTGTCTTTCTCACCAACCGACGAGTACGATACTTCCCTGATTCCTCCTTCCCTTGCCAAGCAAACGCGGCGTCATCACTTCGACCACAAGAGCTAACTTCCACCCTAGATCATCTACCTGCCTGTGACCCCAACACCCCAGCTGCAATCCTTCGCCGTTCCCATCCTCAACGTAGCCGACTCGCGTGTAACAGCGCCATGGTTTGGCGCAAACAAATGGGAAGCCATCATTCAGCCCGTCCAAGGCGGCGGCATACCACCACAGCATTCTGAGCTCGACCTCGTCCTAGAATTCAAAGAAGGCGGCGCATTCGATTTCGCAAGCATATTCGAGAGACTGAAGGAGCGGCTACGGCAGGCCATCGACTTGGCCCGGGAGAGTGGTAGTGGTGGTGATATGCAGGATGGCACCAGAGGCGTCGGAGGCATAAATATCAACAACGTGCATCTGGAAGATTTACCAGCGTACGAAGAGAGCCGGCAACACGCCAGGGTACCTGATCCGCTACCTAGCCCGCCTATGGACAGCTCTGCGCCCGGCGGCGTGGATGCTGGCGGCCCCGTTATTGCGGCACCCGAACCCGCTAGCCCACAAGCATCAAGCTCACTGTCAAGTCCACGGACACAGCAAGACCACTTTGAGCCGCCATCAGACCCACCGCCAGGTTATGAGGAAGTGCAGAGGAATAGCATTGTCGATGAGCTGGAGAGACAGGTCAGGGATAATCCATGGCAGGATGGACATGATAAGCGATGAAGTCGGGAGGGGCTTTTTTTTTCTCATGTGTTAGGAAATGGTTGTGTTTGAGCAGGGCGTTCCGGGGGATTAGCTTCACATTGCTAGTGGTGAAGTTTCATAAACTTACGTGTATCATTCAACTTGATTAGGTTCAAGAATCTCAAACACAGTCGACTTTGGTCGCTGGCTTTCAGTTTGACAAAAAGATGTGTGGTGTACAAGCCGAACTCGCATCAGCATCAGCATCCCCACTGACGGTCTGATGGTGGTACGCAGTCCGAGCGCATGACAACCCATATTTCGCTGACTGACATGTGAAGCATGCCTTGACCGCCGGTCGTTCTTTCCCTCTCCAAGCATGTGAAAGCTAACTTCCCCGGAAGCATGACGAACCCCCGCAAACACACTAACCCAAAGCGGTACTTACCTCGGCGAGTTCGAGGCAAATGACCTAATTGCTTTAAACCGACGCGAGGATGCTATTCACAGGCTTCCTCTTCTCCTCCCTCTCTCTCTCCTCCAAAATCTGCTTCCCTCTTTCTTGCCCTTTCCACGTCTCCCATTTCTTTTGACGCATTCCCATCTTGCCTTGACATCGTCTTCTAGCGTCAACATGGCAAACCAATCCCCCAACAAAGGTACGTTATGGCGTAGAGAGATACAATCATAACACAGCACGCTGACGATGCTGGCATACAGTACAAGAGCGCCTTACACAGGTTGAAGGCCATCTCAGGGGTGGAAGCCCCGCTGCTTCGGGATCCAAGGGAAAGCAAAGTCTGCTTGAGAAGAGGCCTGATGATGTAAGTGTTTCAGGACGACGAGGCGAAAAGAAGAAATGTCTACCATGATTCCGTAGTCTGTATACTGACGAGACGCTTCACAGGTTGTCGTGACCTGCGCGCTTCGCACAGCCTTCACAAAGGGTGGCAAGGGTGGCTTCAAAGACACACAAGCAGCTGACCTCCTCCACGGTGCTTACAAAGCCCTCATCGAGCGCTCGGGCATCGACCCCAAGCTCGTCGAAGACATCGCTGTCGGTGCTGTCCTCGCTCCCGGCGGTGGCGCAACCGAGTTCCGCGCTGCCGCCCTTGCTGCCGGTTTCCCTACCACGACTGCTGTAAAGAGTCTGAACAGGCAATGCTCCTCTGGTCTCCAAGCCTGCGTCGACATCGCCAACGCCATCAAATCCGGCATGATTGAGGTCGGTATCGGCGCGGGTGCGGAGACAATGAGTCTACAATATGGACCCGGTGCCGTCACCGAGTTCTCCGAGCTCCTCGAGAACCACAAGGAAGCCGCAAACTGCAAGGTGCCCATGGGCGTGCTATCGGAGCAAATGGCCAAGGACAAGGGCATCTCACGAGCGGACCAAGATGCTTTTGCTGCGTCCTCGTTCCAGAAAGCCGTCAAGGCCCAAGAGCAGGGTCTCTTTGACGAGGAGATTGCTCCTCTGACCGTCAAGTGGACAAACCCCAAGACAGACAAGGAGGAAACCATTACCGTCTCCAAGGACGACGGCGTCAGGCAAGGCATCACCGCCGAATCTCTTGGCAAGATCCGCCCTGCCTTTGCCAAAGACGGCTCCATCCACGCTGGCAACGCCTCTCAAATCTCCGACGGCGCCGCCGCCGTCCTCCTCATGAAGCGCAGCACTGCCGAGCGCCTCGGCCAAAAAATCATCGGCAAGTTCGTCCAGGCCTCCATCGTCGGCGTGCCCCCGCTCCTCATGGGCGTCGGCCCTGCCGCCGCCATCCCCGTCGTCCTCGAGAAAACAGGCCTCGACAAGTCCGACGTCGACATTTACGAAATCAACGAGGCCTTTGCCAGCCAGTGCCTCTACTGTATCAACGAGCTCGGCCTTGACATGAACAAGGTCAATCCCAAGGGTGGTGCCATCGCGTTTGGCCACCCCCTTGGTGTCACTGGCGCCAGGCAGGTGAGCACTTTGTTGACGGAGCTGAGACGCACAAAACAGCGCATTGGTGTCACGAGTATGTGCATTGGTACCGGTATGGGTATGGCTGCTGTTTGGGTGGCTGAGTAAATGGGGAATCTAGGAGAGAAGGTTGAGTAAAAAAACACACACGATATTCAAGTAGTTAGGGGGGAGGGCAAAGTGATGAAAGAGGAATTTTTTGTACGAATATTCATACACGTACAGATATATGTGTTGTATATGCAAATCAATATCCTATTGTCTTTTTTTCTTCACTCATGGGAATCATAAAAACAAGAAATTGAACACCTTTATTGTGAATGATATGTTAAGTAAGATATTTACAAGAAGAGTATGGTAAAGCTATGTATGTAGGTGTTCGTCTGAGTCTCTGAATTGGTGTAGAGTATATATCTCCAAAAAAAAACCCCCCAGCTAGAAGGGTCAGACCGTTTGTAACAACGTCATCGTGTGCTTGTTACACGGCACATTTCTGTCTTTCTGCTCATTCTTGTTGTTCAGAGTGTTGTCCTCTTCCTTCTTCCTTGCTCCTTCTTTTTCATGTCGCGTCTCGGGCAACGGCTGCTCGCATCTCTCTCTCTCTCGCGTATTTCATGGCCATCGTCGCCGCTCTTTCTCCGCAGCCTACAGCCCTGGTATCGCGGCGGTTCCAAGTCAGGGCTGGCTCGAATGCATTGCCTTCTGTGAGGTGCATAGGCGGTGCATGTGCGTATGTTCGTGTGTTCAGATATTTGTGTTGTATATCCCAAGCCCATGCTTTACTCATCCCCCGTCAATATTATACTCGTACGGCAATTCGCCCTCGCGGGGATTCAAATTCAACCTAA
Organism: Curvularia eragrostidis; assembly: GCA_020744315.1. Classification (NCBI taxonomy): domain Eukaryota; kingdom Fungi; phylum Ascomycota; class Dothideomycetes; order Pleosporales; family Pleosporaceae; genus Curvularia; species Curvularia eragrostidis. The sequence goes on along the minus strand of JAIRCK010000142.1, from coordinate 23,105 downwards.
TCACACTGCCGGCCGAGCCCAGCGAGCTCTCGCTGGAGTTAGGGAGAATGGTACTCGGACTTCTCCGTGTGTGGGCATGGATCACTACGGACCCCGTTTCTGATTCTGAGCGCGCGAGCGATCGCTGCGAGGGTGTGCCATAGATCGACGTGCTGCGCTCCTGCTGGCGCGAAGGCGCAGTGCGGACGGTTTGCGGTGAGTGCGGTGTTGAGGCATCGCTGCTTGATGTGGAAAAGGCGCTGTTGAGAGACGATAGCGTGGATTTACGGTCCAGTTGAGGTGTGCGGTAGGGAATGTGTGAGTGCGAGGAGACGCTTGATTCCAAGCTTGATTCTGTGGGCGCAAGACTCCGCGTGTCTGATTCAAAGTCCAGCGCGCGCGCTTCCTCAATCACGGCCGGATCCACTTCTGTCATGCCGTTGAGTATTTCTGCAAATATAGCCATGAGGTCGCGGAATTGTGTTTCGGTCAGGCTGGCGGTCGAGAAGCGTGCGTATTCGTACTGCGCGAGGAATGCAGGACCGAGGGAGGGTGGGTTTAGCAGCCCGAATTCTGCGAGACGAGAAAGGTATTCGCGCAGACCCATTGCGCGCGGTCGCTGTAGCAGGGTGACGATTCGAGCGTCTGGCAGAGGCGGTGCGTTATCCGGGTATTGTTGTGCGCTTTCCTCGAGCGCAGGGTCGGGCGGCGCAAGGGATACGGCTTTCGCTTCGATGAGATTAGGAAGTTCGCAGATGACACTCCAATACTGCAAATTAGGGAAGTCGGGCGATGAGGGGGAGGCCCAGCCAGGATGCGAGATATGCCCCCAAGGCGGCGACTTGGGAGAGACGGGGATGACCGTCGCATCAGGCGCATGGTGATGACGATGGAAGCCCTTCTTCTTGTGCGCTTTCTCCTTGTCCCTTCTGCTCTCGTTTGTACCTGGGCGCGAAAGTGGTCCTTTCTCTTCATCCTCGTCCTCCACCTCGCCCCTAAGATCTCTTGGCCTGCTGTCCCATGCAATGATAGCACTCCTCTTGAAATGTTTGACAATCATCCTCCTCACACCCTTGCCCACTTCGCCCTCCTCAACCGGCACATAGCTTTTTGGTATCGCAGCAAGCACAGTTCTGTTTGTGTAGATGCGCGTCGAGTAGATCAACAACACGATCAGCCCGGTGAGCACGTAGACGCCGCCAATAACAAAGAGTTTCTGGATCTCGCGTGATTTTACCGACTGGTACAACGTATCGGCGGGAGTAACGGCGAGGAATACGAGCAAGATGATGAGGAGCGCCGTGTATGTGGTCGAGTACCAGATGCGGAAGAGGGGGATGCGCATGATTGCGGTTGCGATGGGATGGTAGCCGTATCAGTAGGGCCGAAGGAAGGAATGCATCGGTATGGAAATAATTACAAATTAGAGCTACGGAAAAAGTGGTGGCTACATAACTGCAGGGTAAAGAAGGAGAGATAGAGAGAGCGTGTGCGTAAGTGAAGCTATGCCATCATGGTCCCGGTAATTGAAAGGAGGAAGGCGCCAAGCTACTACTAACGTATGCAGACCCGCACGACCCACGAGTTCACCCGTTTCCCACAAGCCCATCGCGCGAGGTGCAAGAATCCAAAATTCATCCTCAAGCTGCAACATCAGTACAGCAGACTCAGTCGGCTTTCCATGACCTTCCCCTGTATCAACTTGCCCGCTATGCTCGCCCATCGACTGTTTCCATCCTCAAACACCATCCAATCTTTCATTCCGTCTTCAAGTCACCAGGTCTTACACAACTTCGCAAAAATAATTCGTCCAGAGACGGAATACTGACACAACAAACGATGCGTTCCTAGATATGTTTCGAAACCGGCGATCGTCGAGCCCTGTTTGTCCTGAGTCAGTAGTGTCACGAACAGCCAGTTGATACACGCAACGATGCGAATCGTCTCCGCGACTGCTCGCGACTAACAACTGAACCCTCGAAACACAATGTGTTCCGGATTCACAGCCGTTTTCATTGTTTCGTCTCTACATATTTCCTTCAAGTCTCTTTTCCTTGTTCTTGCAAACTCTTGAATTATTATGCGTTCTCGCAAAGGCTCCTTCGCTTTGGGCCTGTGGCCGGCCAGACAGCGAGCTGGCATGCGGTGGTCAGGACTTCTCGTCTTCGTCTCTGTTTGCGTCCTACTTCTTCATCGTTTCAGTAGCCATTTCTGGTTTCTTCCTCCCCCCTCATCTATACGTTCCTGTTCCGCTCGTCCTTCGCGTACACCATTAACATCGTCAAGTCACAGCTTCTATAGGACCTCTACTCAACATCATCCCGTGGGCAGCTTCGCGCAGCTACCAATTCCGGCACATGGATATTCACTGAGAATACAGTATGACTTCCGCCGGGACACTCCCTTATATCGGGAAACAGTTGTGCATAAGCGTCGTCAAGCTGTTATCAAAGCAGCATTCAAGCGATACTGGAGTGTGAATCAAAAGGTCGTAACAAGAGATGAAAAGCTACAACAAAAATCGATGGATCAAACCTTCATGCTCTTGGATAGCCTTGAGACGTTCTGGATGATGGGAATGATAGAAGAGTTCGAAGAGGCCATCGCAGTCGTCGCAAGGACTGATCTCGCACCCCGCGACGAGGTGACAAGCTTGCTACAAACTACTCGACTGTTATCTGCTTTACTCTCGGCGTACGATCTTACGAAATGCGGAGACACTCGCCTTTTAAGCAAAGCCGTGGAACTAGGCGACATGCTGTATACCTTCTTCGACACTCCAAACCGCGTACCCATCACATCCTGGAACTCAACGAAAGTCGCAAACGGTGAAGAACAAGCAGCGTCGCAGCACACTACCCTTACAGAACTCACATCGTACAATCTTGCATTCACCAGGCTATCCCAGCTAACCGGCGACATGCGATTCTACGACGCTGTAGAGCGTGTGACCGCCATCCTCGCATCGCACCAAAACAGCACCAAAATCCCCGGTCTCTGGCCCACCAACATGAACCTACAAAGCCTAGATCTAACATCCAACAACAACTTCAGTCTAGAAACCGCATCCAGTCCTGCTGCGTATGCGCAACACGGGCTCATGACCCGCCTCCTCGCCGGCCCGCCTACCGCATCGCCCTACACAGCCATCTCCACAAACGCCCTCGACGCCCTCATCCAACACATCCTCTTCCGCCCCGTAACGCCCACAAACGCCTCAATCCTGATGGCTAGCTCCGCATACACGACGCCAACAGGCCACATAACACGCACCCACACCATTGACGCCTCGTCCTGCGCTCTCGGCAGCACACTGGCGCTCGCGGCCACGCTGACTCGCAACGACACATACCTTACCTACGCGCACCTTGTGACTGAAGGCTGCATCTGGGCGTCCTTGCATGCGCCTCCTCCCTCCTCCTCCTCCTCCTCCTCCTCCTCTTCTTCTTCTCCCGACAACATCAGCATTATGCCAACGAGCTTCTCCATGCTAGCCTGTTCCTCAGCGGACCTGGCAGAAAGCGACGAAGACTGCACGTTTGATCCTACCGTGTGGCGCAAACAAGCGTACCCGGGGTTCGAGACGATCGGTCATGGGAAGGGGAGGAGGGAGGTCAGGCCAGAAGTGGCCACGAGTCTGTTTGCTTTGTACAGAGTTACGGGCGAGAAGAGGTGGAGGGAGGTTGGGTGGCGGTTGTGGGAAGAAGGGGTTGAGCGAGTGATGCAGAGTTGGGAGCAAGCGCGGAGTGCAAAGGTTGCAGCGGACGAGGAAGAATTCAGGGCAGCGGTGCAGACCATGCAGCACTTTTACCTGTTGTTCAGTGAGACGAACATGTTGAGCATGGACGAGTGGGTATTTGGAGGTGACGGGAGTGTATTGTGGGCGGGCAAGTCATGAGGCATTACAAGCACATCAAAGCTTGTGGACAGTGCCATCAAGTGGTATCATATCGTTATGACATTACTGCCTAACTTGTCTCAAGGCCAATGAGTCATATACACATACACAATGGATGTTGAACACCCATGCACGAGAAGCCCTGGTGTCATATCGTCAACCAAAGGGGGCCCCTCACAGTGCGAACTTTTACCGTCGCACTCCATCAACGCGTCCTTGCGTTTCATCATCCATCCGATAAGCAATCTCAGTATCGTCCTCGCATGCCTCCCTCCCACCAACGTCGTCGTACTCTCTACAAGACAAAAAAGAAGAAGAGAGAAGAAAAGCCTTCGATAAACAGATTATGAAGAGTCGAAGGCTGCCCATATACAGATGTCTAATCGTGTCTGGGGATATATGTTGTTGAGTTTTGAAAGGTTTGAGTAAAAGAAAAAAAACAGCCCACCTGGAACACCATGCAATGCCGCAAAAAAGTGATAATGTTTAGAAAGAAGGTTCAAGTCATAGCCATGTCACCTTGTGGAAGGTGGATTGGTCAAGGCTCATTGAAGCGAAGATTGTGGGTATAAGGTTTGCTCAAGACTTGCGGAAGTCCGACAAGACAGGGTAGATGAGTTCAAAGGCCTGGTAGATCTCCTCACGAACCTTTGCTCCGGTCAAGACAATCTTGCCAGAGACGAAGATGAGGAGCACGATCCTAGGCTTCATCATACGGTAGATGAGACCAGGGAACAGTTCAGGTTCATATGACGAGAAAGTGTGGTGGCGAGAGGCAAGGCCCTCAAGGCGGATGGGGAAGCGAATGTCGCAAGAGCCGACAATGTTCTGAATCTTGAAGTCCTGTGATCAAGTTAGCATGGTGAAGCGAATGGCAGTGTGTCCGACGCGACGTACGGTGAACTTGGCACTGAACCCGAGCTTCTGGATGATCCGCGCATATTTGCGGGAAGCAAGGCGGCTGTCATCTTCAGACTTGGCACCAGTCACAACCATCTTTCCACTCGCGAAGACCAGGGCCGTTGTCTTTGGCTCACGGATACGCATGATGACGGCCGCAAAACGCTTGGGGTTGTACTCGGCATTGCGGGCATGAAGAGCAATGGTCTTGAGGTCAAGGCGAGCGGAGAGGTTGACGGTGGCGACAATGTTCTGGAGAGTAGGCACGATACCAGAGGGCACTTGACCGTTCTGGGTATCGGGAGTAGCCGCAGGAGTAGCAACACCGTTCGCGTTTTCAGCGACTTGCTGGGTGTTCTGCTCCGTGGAGGGTGCAGTCATGTCCAAGTTCGCGCCTTGAGGGTAGGAGAGAGAGCCGGGGGCGACGAACTGGGAGCAGAGGTTAGAAGAGAGTGGCAGAGGAGACATCACGAAAAGCTTACCGTCTGAGCCTGGGCGGCGGTGGACGGGTGAGAGGTGAGAGAGTTTGGATCCATGATGAGATTTATTGATTGGGATTGGAGCGATAGACGCTTGAGGAGATATAGGTATCTTGACAGACTGCGCAGGTCAGAATGAAGTTCTTTGCGACGGCAGCGACGGTCAGTGCGAGCGGACTACGAGATCGCTGCAGCAGCGCGAGGTCGGTCGACGCCCAAGGGGATTGGGTCTGCCTATGGGATAGGTGGAGACGGTACCGGAGGCAGGAGAGCTACAAGCCAATGTGTCCCTCGCAAACGCCGACAAGAGTATTGTCGAGTGGCGGCAGCCGCAGTGCAGTGCAGACAGCCTTTGTTAGTGTGGAGATGATTAAGAGACCAAAAGCGTAGCCAGCAAGCCTTTGGCGGGGTAAGTCGTGGATGCGACTGGGGCTGAGGCTGCGCGCAAGGCTATCGTGGGCTGGATGTGGCTAGCGCCGATCGCAGTCGCCAAGGACCTCTGAGAGAGTGGATATGTGCAAAATGAGCACACCGAAGCTTGTGAGTCGCAAGTATTAAAGGGCGCGCAGTGGAATCTAGTTTGATTTCGATCTGCGGCGATGGGGGGGCTGAGAGGTTGCGGTGTTGCGACAACGGCGGGCAAGGCGGAAATCTCGTCAAAAACTTGGGGGGAGGCCGACTACTTATAGTCGCAGGCGGCGACACGCCAAGCCGTTAGCGCCCCGCCAAGGCGCAGGGGGCCGCGGGCCATGGGGGGCTTAGCGTCACCTTTTCGGTAGCGAGAAGATTCTGCGGCGCGCAAAAGGGGCCTCGCCAGCACGCGTCTCCTTGACCTTTGCCTTCACCCTTCGCCGCCGTCGTGCAACATGCCCATCCGCCCCCTGCGCCGCCGTCCATCGCCGTCCATCGCCGTCCATCGCCGTCCATACCATCGCCATGCCGTCGCCATCATAAAGTACCTGCCCCGGCCGCACCCAGCAGCTCAAGGACACCGTGGTGCAAGGCGGATCGTCATCGCACCTTCGCTGGTGCCTACCACCGATGACGACGCACTGACCCGGATTGAGCGAAGGCCCAAATCCAGCCCGTCCACTCGACCCCGTCGCCTCACTTGCCGCACTATGTCCACCTTGCATCGCCGCATTGCGAAAGAGATTTTCTTTCCCATCACGACACGCCTTCATGCCTGCCGCTGGCTGTCTGCCCATTCCTCTTACCGCTGGTGTGACAGCCGCCGCCCTGCGCCGCCCCCTGCTTGTGTGGGCTGGGCCATCCTCCTGACAGCAGCGCTCCAGAGACCACGCCATGCACCACGCCTGCGAGAACGACAGCTCCAACCCGTTCTATAGGCGCCAGATGTTCAGACGATGAAGCTAGGATGCGGGGTGGTTGCAGCGGCGCTGGTGCTGGCATGCCGCCCCAGATGCGGCGGCCGGCATGCGTCTTCGCTTATGACTCACGCCCGTGTTGACCGGAAAGAAGATACGCGCTTGGCTTTGTCGCCTCTGGCGAAGCCCGCATGCTCGCGTTTGTATTGGATATGTGTATGCGCTTTGCGACACCATGTTTGCCTGACTGTGCGATGCAAATCTGCGTATGGCTGCTACCGGCACTGCCACCGGCGACAGCTGTGGCTAGTATGCAGCGGCGATGTTCGCCGATATCCCTCAAATTTCTGACGCCGGTTAGCGCAGTAAAGCCGACGTGCAGCATTCGGCAATCTCATCACCACCACTAGGGTCACGATAGATTTGTAAGACTGCGCGTCAAATGGTAAGTTTGGAAAGTAGGCACACACTCCCGCGTGCATGTCTCATGCAGGGCTCGGAACTATTGCCCCGGATGGACTGCCAGGAAGGTTACAAGCTCGTCGCTGAAACCATTTTAACAAATACTTGCATAGCATTCCTACACAGAGGATTCAAGGTAATGTTATACTCCAGATCGCATCACGTGCATCATGGCTGGAGATGCTCGTGGCCATTGACGATGCTGTTGCGCACTAAACCGCCACTGACGTATTAGTACTAGCGCTTTCTTACAACAGTTTGTATTCCCGATACAGTCCACCCGCAGCACAGCAAAGGCATATCCGCACGGTTCTGCACTCTTGCTAAAGGTAGCAAGACCAACACACTCGTGCTTGCGCCACGCGTGCCACCAAATGGCTGTCGCTCCTTGTCTTGTTTGTCTATTCCGTCTTCCTCTGCCCCAACATGGCCTCCGTACGATCACTGCGCATCCCAGCATGCATTTCGTTCTCATCTGCATTATCCTGCATACCTTCGCCGCCTTGATGATTGTCTCCGTCGCCAAGCGCGCCCCTTATAGCAGGGTCATTCATATCGCGCATGTTGCCATGCTCTCCCAGTGCCAGCCATTGTTCCATATTTTCCTGGATGATGTCATCGCTATGTTTGTCATGCCTCGCGTCCAGAAACAGTCGGTCCCTGCACATAGGACAAGTGTTCTTCTTTTGCACCCACGTCTGTAGACAGTCGTAGCAGAAGCGGTGTCCGCATCCCTTGATCCGCACCGTGCAGTTGCTGCGAGATGGCTTGGGTCGGGGCTTCAGTCTGCTGCTACCGCTGCGACAGCCGGAAAACAGCATTCTAGCTACCGTCTTTGTGTTTCGGAAGCGTATGCTGAGGCCGTCCAGCGCGGTGCTCGAGGTTATCGTTTCGTAGCAGATGGGACATGGCGTGATGCTTGTGGTGCATGGCTCGGTGTCTTTTCTCAAAAAGGCGGCTCGCGAAGAGTGAGACATGGGTGTAGATGGGTAAAGACCAGGAAAAGTAAGAGTGAAGAGTTTCGATAAATGACAGCAAAGAGATAAGAGGGATGGCAATCAGAATTTTGTGAATGAATCCAGGTGTGTTCTGTTTCTATAGAATCCAGGATTGCCAAAAAGTGGGATAAAGGATGGGGTGCCGTCATAAGAATACATGGGTGAACCAATACATAAATGACCGTCAGATATCATGTTTCTGGATCGCTACCTGATATCAAAGCAAAAAAGGGTTCGAGTGGGGACCCAAAAGGTACGGTTGCTTGTGATGTTCACTTTCAACCCTCACTTCAAAATCTGGAAACCGAGTAATGGAGGGAAAATGTTTTATTGATCCGTTTAGGCGAAGATACATGATCTGTCCGGAACATGATCATGCACTGATGTATCGATCTGTTTCTTTGTCAACGGTGCAACCTCAGCACCACTTGCATGCGCGTTTCCAAGTCCGACTACTCTGCAGTGCCGGACATATCTTTTCCCTCTCGCTCCTGACCCTCAGCATCGCCGCGGTCCTCGTCTTTGTTGTCATCCTCTTCCTCGCCCTCCTCATCATTGTCTTCTTCCTCAAGCTCCATGTCGTCGTCGTCCTCCTCCTCCTCAAGCCCCATCTTCTCATCACCACCCCAAAGCTCAGCCCCCGAAAGCGCAAACCCATCCTCCACAACCCATCCATCCTCCCCCCTCACACTCCCCATTTCTCCTCCACGAACCTGCGTCTGCTGCACACATTCTTCCTTCAGACGACGCATCACCCTCGCAACACTCAACACAACCACATGGTTCTTGTAAACCCGACCCAGCGACCGCACAACATCCCTGACATCTTGCGGCGTAACAATATTCTCCCCAGGCTCAAACAGCACACAGTTGCACGTCGGACACGTATATCCTGTATCGAGCCAGGCATCCAGACACTCTTTGCCCACGACGTGGCCGCAGGCGGTGATTCGGACCGCAGCGTGCAGCTTGGAGTGGCGCTGCTGCTCCTCTTGTTCGCGACTGGGTTGCAGGGCCAGAGGGTCGGTACAGATGGTGCAGTCTTGCGAGGCGTGAACTGTGGATTTGGAAATGGGCGTGAGACCGAAGGTCTTGAAGGCTGCTTTTTCGGCGAAGATGGTCATGGTTGAGTTTGGCTTTGAGGGGTTAGGTTGGACGGTTAGAGGATGTCTTTGTTTCTTTGTCTTCTTTCTTGTTTCAGGGATATTAGCTGAGTTGGAGATGTCAGTTGGTGAAGGTGAAGGTGATTTACTACTTGTTTTTTTTTTGGCGTGTGGGATATTGTGTAAGACATTGCAGATTCATTTTTCCTCTTTTTGCGGTGATTGATATCAGTGGAGCGGCGCATCGCGTGATTGTTAAAGAGGGAGGAATGTGAGTAGCATGCATATTTTTAAAAATTTCGTTGACATCAACTACAACGATTATTTATTTTTGCCGATTATGTGATGTCTAATACCAATTCGCACATCAACGCTATGCCGTTATCTCTCATGTTCTACGTAATATGAGCAAAGCACAATCGTCTTGACCATACGGCTGAACGTCAGCAAAGGTGTTTTTCACCCTGATGGTCCTATTATACTCATACTGTTTCCAATCAAGAAAATCACCATTAAGACCTAGTTGACGTTTTGGATCATTTCTCATTTCATTTTGGAAAACTTGCGATTTACCTACAAGAAAACGTATAAGTACACCTCAATCAGCACTAATATTCCGAATGAATGGATTTGTAAAGTGTCATATTCAACGCGCCTCTGAACAGGCGTTGCAGCTCCAAAATTCCCGGAACGAAGGGTGATTTTTTCCCAACTAGATATGACTTTGAGAGCCGGATCCAGTGGAGATAAAGCAGCGACTTCATGCAGCCATTGTGCAGTCCATGCTACAAACCAAATACCATTGGAGAGAAAGTTTGTTATTACAATCAGTATCGGTGTACTAAACCATACTCCATGCTCCGAATCAACAGCGCTACTAGATGGCGAGCTAAAATAATACTCTAATCCTCTGCCAACAGAGGAACCCTAAACAAATGCTCGTTCATGCAATGGTTCGTGACGCCTATGGCAACGCCAAACTCATTCAGACAAAACGCCAGTTATCCCAGACAGTATTCATGCACACATCATAAGAAAAGCCTACTCAAACCCTCCTCCAAGGTCACTCAGCACACTCCTCATCCCCTTCATCCTACCACCCTCAACCTTCTTCCGAAGCGCCTCCTTCCGCTTTCCTTCCTTCTTCTCCAACAACTGCCGACGCTCTGCTTCTCTTGCCTGAGCATGGATATTGCTGCGTCCAGTACCACCTCTTCTGACTCCCGCTTCCTTGGGGGCCGAAGCAGCACCACTGCCAGCGGACCGTTCACTGCTAACAGACAGGTTGCTCGTAGCCTGCCGGATGAGCGAGGGAATGCGGAAGCCTGGCCCAGCAGCCGTGCGTGTCGAATTATGGAAAGCTAGATTCGATTCCGCACTCACGACGGATTCTTCCAACGTCGACTGTCGGCTTAGTGTCAGGCGATCGATAATTGGTTGTCTATGCGAAGATTGCTCGCTGGTGTGTACCTGCTCATCGTCCTCTTCAGCATCCGAGAGTTGAGAGTCTGGGATTACAATGCGCGGGTCTTCGATGAGCTCCGAAATAGAGTGCTTGACATCGTCCGCCGTCAGAGGCTTGCGACTTAGCGTGTCAGATGCAGCTGTGCGGCGCATGTGGGGAGGTGGTCGGTTTTCCTTCTGTGAGCTCTGGGATTTGCGTTTCAACAGACTGTTTGTTGAGGCACCGAGACTCTGTGAATCTGGAATGGCGATGTCGTCATTTTGGCTTTGTGACTGAGACTCTGAAGAGTCCAGTTCCATCTCCTTCTCAGGCATGTTGAGATACTCGTATTCACCTTCGTCATCAAGGTCCCTCAGTGTGTTAAAGAAGGCCTTTTTCTTCACATCTTCAGCAAGAGCCTTGACCTTATGGTCTTGCAACAAGGCATTCGTCTGTTTCTGAAACTCCGCGCGCTTCTTGCGTTGACGCATCTCAGCCTCATCCTCGGAATCAGACATGTCGAAGCCATCGTAGCCACCTGCATGTCTGCGCAGACCACCTTTGCTTTGCATCTTCTTGTATAGTTCGGCAAGCTGCTTCTCGTCGTCTTTCTTCGTCTTGTCGCTGCATCAGATCAGTATTGGGGTCAATGAACCATGAAAGTGGCTGCACTTACGCATAGAAAGCGGCGATCTGGCGCTCGTCGACCTTAACATCGTTGTGGTCAATCATAGCCTTTAGCTCTTCGTCTTCCTCTCCTTCTTCGTCATCACTGGCTCCTCCAAGTCCAGCATACTCATCCTCAGATTCCTCAGCCTGCTCCATAACAGCCTCCCTTGCCAGACTGTTCTTCTTGTCGAACTCTTCGGCCGCTTTCGCCTTTTTCGCCGCCTGCTGCATCCTCCTGAAAGCGTCCTTGCTCGATTTCGGTGGGCGCTGAATGTCATCTTCGCTCTCATCTTCTTCATGGTCAACCAAGTCTTCCTCTACGTCGGAAAACTCGACAGTTGTCTCTCTGCGTCCGCGCTGAAGCTTGCCCTTCTTCTGCTTGATTGGGGACTCAGCAACAACCATCATGACAGTGTCAACTGTAGACGGGGGCGGTGCGAGACCCGCTGGCGAACGAGAGAAGGAAAACCCAGCATCCTGTGTTGGTTCAAAATCTTCAGGTTGCGTCTGCGAAAACTCAGGTGAAGTCTTGACCACCTGACTAATATCCAAACTTAGGCGGGGCTCGGGACTAGTCTGTAACGTCTTCTGCGGTGACATTAGTGATTGACTGTTGGGAACCATGAAATCCGATGCCTGGCTGAAGGGCACGCCAGGTTGAGTTTCGGGTAAATTGCGCAGGAAGTCGAGAGAATCTTGCTCTGTGTCGACGACAGCAGGCTGAGTCTCAGATTCAAGCTCGGCCATTGTGCCCGCGAACATCTGTGTGAGGCCTACATCTGCGCTGACTTTGCCGAAACCAAAAGCGGCCATCGCGTCGTCTTGAGTCGATACTTGTGCTGGCGTGGCATTCTTGACTGTCTCAGTATCGCTTTCGTCGTCATCATCGATAACTCGCTTGCGGGCTCTGTTGAATGTCCTCCTTGGAATGGGCATGTTCATATCATCGTCTTCTTCCATATGTGCATCTTCGTCGTCGCGTGGTGCTTGATTTGATTCGGCTTGCGCCTCGTCCTCATCAGCCATCTCGTCAACAAGATCGCCAGCACCCTCTATCTGGCTGCCTTCAGCATCATCGTCATCAAGATGATCAATTTCTTCATCTTCGGACCCAGAAAGCTCGAATTCAATTTCGGCTTGGTTCTCGTCTTCGTCTTCACCTGCGTCCTCCTCTCCACTTCCGATGTAATCGCCATCTTCTTCATCGCTAGAAGGAAGCTCGTCTATCGTCTCCCCGTTTTGCTTCGCCTCGTTCTTTTCTCTCTTAGCGAGCTGCAGGTCCTCTTGTCTCTGCTTTTCAAGCAGAGCCACCATATCCTCAATCTCCTCCTGGCGCCTCTCCTTCTCTTCCTCGGTCTCGGGGTTGTGACCGCGTTTGATGAGGTCAGCGATCCTCTCTTCTCGGGCTTTTGCAGTCTGTTCACGAGCCTTTTGAGCCAGCAACACCTCCATCTCGCCACGGGTGACAGACTTTTGGCCTTTCTTGCCTTTCGGTGGCGATTTTGTCAACTGAGCAAGAGCACGTAGGCGTATAAGTGAGCCAGCCTCATGTTGCTTCTTTACAGGTAACCGGTCGAAGACAGGGAACCTGCTCTTTGACTGTCCTTTGGACAGATCATCATCCGAATCTGAGAGCTCCACCATGGTGTCGTTTGAGGCACTCTTTGTGTCTGCCGAAGCATCTTGCTGCGTTGCTGTCTGCTTCATCCAAGGATGTTCAGGAAGATGTTGGAACTCTGCTGCTCTTCCTTTGCCCTTGTCGAGCCTAGCGGGCTTTGGAGAATGAATGTCGTTCTTTGTGTTCGATATCAAGGCGGGTGGTTCCTCAATGCTTGTGGTGAGGTCCGCTTCTAGAGCATCTTTTTGTCCTGATGGGCTTGTTGGTACAGGGTTCTGCACCTGATTCGCTTCTGCGTCAGAAGAAGCCAATGCAGAGCTCGCCTCGGGGGTTGGAAGCGCCGCTGAATCTGTATTTGGCGCTTGGAAATTGAACTTCTTGAAGAGGTCCTGTGTAGTGAAGCGTTTTTTTGTCTTTGCCTGGTGCGTAAGTTGCATGTTGCGACTTATACGCTGTTGGTCGCGGGCCATCGCTTCCATGGCTTTCTTGCCTGCTCTCCGAGTTGGCTTGGCTTGTTGAGTAAGCCGCCTGCCGCTCTCGCCATGTGAGTCGCTGCCAGAGTCCTCGTTCCTTCGCCGCGTGGTCTTTTTGGTCTTTGTCTGCTCCGCCTCCTGCTCTTGTTGCCTCGCCAATCTCTCCTCTCGGATACGTCGCACCCGCTCTTGCAAATCATTATTTTGTACGGGTTGTGACAAATCGGAGTCAGAACCGGCATCTATGGACGATAGATCCTTCTTCTTGGCTGGTGAGGGATCTGGCGTGACAAACAGACCTGGCGATGCTGACCGTAACCGTGCATCAGGTGGTGGTGTTTTGCGAGGGCTCGCAGTTTTTGTTGGTTTCACAGCTGGTCTGCGGACCTTGGTGCGCACCGGCATTTCGTCTTCATCATCACTACTCTCAATGGCAGCAGCGACACGTGTGCCTTGCTGTGCTTGCTGTGGTACTGCTCCGGCTGCGGCTGGGGTCTTACTAGCAGCCAATCGTTTCTTCATGAGCTCGTAAGCATCTTCTCCGTCGCTCTCATCTTCGTCGTTGGCTTGGTCTATGTTCACTTGTGGTCGCGCCGTTGTAAGGGAGTTTGGAACGGTGGTAGGAACGGGTGATTCGTCTTCAGATGGTGAATTTTCATTCTCAGAATCGGTCTCGCTCTCTGAAGACTCGGCTGTGGGTTTTCGCAGCGCTGCCAGAAGTTTTGTTCGAGGTTTCGCAGACGCGTCCGGCGCGCGCACTGTTGGGCATTGTATGGGCGCTGCTGCTGCTGAGGATTGCTGCGTTGAGTCCATAGCGAAAGGCAGTATATGATGGGCCTATGTCAGCGTCTTGAATGCGGGGCCGCACGTCGTGGATTTGGTTCTGGAAGGACGTGAAGACGGTGTCGAGGCTAGAAGAAACTCCTAGGAAGAAAGGCCAAGGCCAAGGTGTGGAAGCAGATGTGCCTTGAACTTGTCGTAAGGATTAGAAACGTATAAAAAATGGGTAAATGGCTGTGCCCCAGTGCCCGGTGTGGTCAATTGCAGATGGACATGGCGGGGGATCAATCGTTGATGCCAGGACTACGCGTGTGATTTCCAGAGTCGCGACGCGTGACGCGCAGCGCGACGCGACTGGGGCCGCCTATCCGCATGTGGCTCATAAGTGGCACTAGGCCCCTTTGAGTCTCATACAGTAGCGCCGGCGATGTTAGGCCTAATATCCCTCCGCAGCGGAAAACCAACCACCATAACAAAATGAAGAACAAGCAAGGAGCCCATGTACGCTCGGAATAAATACCTCACATTTCGGCCTCTATACCTGCTACAACTCATCACGTCACGGTGCTAGGTAATTCATGTGGAAGCTATGAGGTGTGATGCATCAGGGGAACATTTAACACTAGAAACCGGAACAAGAGGCCCTGGCTGACTACATCTGGAGAGTGGACATGTGGAGGTGATGCTCGAGGGCTGCTGCGGCTGCTATCACAAGCAGAAAACCCTTGTAAAACTAGAGACCCATCGCGTAAGGCCATCAAGAGGTCAAAATAACTCAAAGGAGACTGGATGATAGGTCGGCCAAATCGTCAATGGCCTGGCGTTGAGCTCGCACCGATGAACACGACCAGCACTGCTGCATATGCTGCCGTGGCCGCTAGAAGATCTTTTTCTAGAGTGTTTGGTGCAAACACGGCCAGAATAAATGCGAACAATAGAATTGCTACGCTTGTGATCACTCCCTTCACCATCGTCATGATGATGACCGATGCAAGCAACGCCACGCCACCAAATATTGCCATCCACAATCGTTCAGAGAACGCTTTCTTCCCTGCTTTTGCTTCTTGGCCGTCCTTGTCTAATTCCCGCCAGTGAAGAGATCCGTTAAGTAAATAGTCGCCACTAATAGCTTTATCTTGGAAACGCGTGAACTTGGTCCAGTCTCTTACGGCGTACTGCATTTCGGCTCTGGGTTCTCGTCTGAGGATTTGGTCAAGCAAGGAGCGAGGAGGTGTGTCAAGTAGTTTCCTGATCAATTTCTCTGGGGTTCCAAAAACAGTGGATCCTGGCGGGATTGAGGCTAGGCTGTTCTTTGAGAGGAGATCATAGGTTTGTAGAGCCTTGCCTGTTCCCACTGTTAGAGACATAATTATGTCTTCTTGAAGAGGTAGGGACCATATTGTGCTAATGTAACATCAAGCTGCTCTAATTTAGCTGGATATTCTTCAGGTGAAAAGCCCCCAACATCAGCTTCATCTGAAATGTAAAAAGCTCCTGCTGTAAGATCTTGATGCGCAGCAGCTGCAATGCCTTGAAGTTCAGCACCACAACCTTTTTGGCGTCCGAATCGAGGAGGAGGGCAACTGCATTCTCGTAAGAAGCTTTTAAGTTTTTATACTCATGCTGGAATGAAGCGTTTTCGTCATCCGCCATTTTGAATGCTTGTGCTTGTTCCGCTCTTCTCGAGGCCGTGACCGTAGGGCATGGTCTCAAGTCCGAAACTCAATCAATTCAATCTGTGACTTGGAATCACAAAACGTACAGTTTTGTGCTCATTGATACGCCAGGATTCGACGATACATACAAGACGTCTTACGAAATCCTAGAGTTGATTGCTCGTTTCCTCCAAGACTAGTAGGTATTTTCGCCTGTTTCCCTCACATACGTACTGATTGAAATGAAGCTATGAGCGCAAGGTCTACGTGAGTGGCATCCTTTCCCTCCAGCCAATTCCCGATATTCGTATAACAGGCTCGGCATTGAGACAACTAGCATGGATGCGGCAACTGGTTGGAGATGGAAACTTAAAGAACGTCATCATGGTTACGACATTTTGGAACCTAATTGATGCTGACATAGGAAAGTCGAGAGAGGACGAACCAAAGAAGATATTTTGGAAACCATTTCTTGACCGTGGTGCTCGGATGGCGAGATCTAAGCGCGACCTGACATCGGAACTCGAACTTATAGATATGGTGTTGGAAACACAAACGACTATCCTTGACTTGCAAAGAGAGCTTGTTGACGAGAAGAGGAAACTTTCCGAAACCACAGCTGGAAAAGAGGTTAAACTTTAAATAGCAGCTGAGGTTCATAATCTTGAACAACGAGCTGCCAAAGCTCAAGGCCTTATAAAAGCCATCAAAATGAAAGGAGACAACCTAAGTGATCTTGACCGAGAAGAACTGAGGGAGTTGGAACAAACATACGTAGAATTTGGGCTAAAAGCAGAGATATTGAAGATAGCCTTACTATATAATATATAAGAGCGTAATTTGCACGGTAGACGTCTGCGTGGTATCATAGTGCAAAGACGGTATCACGAATGCAAATGTAGAGAGCATGAGCGCCTGCCGCGATTGTACGTGTGTGGAAAACAATTTAGATATATTCGTTAGAGCTGCTACCTGGCTTGCTCAATATAACGCTGTAGATGTGTATGGTGATTTGTACGTACTTGGGCATATGTCTTGCCTGTTGCATAGCTGCTGTGAATGAGCCATATCGCTGACTACCGTGCACGCCACAACGCTGACATCGGTGCGCAATGACTAGGACTATGTCTATCTGCGCTGCTAAGCGACTGAACGCAGGGCTTTTTTACGACGTACTATAGTCAAACTTGAGCTAGTTCGTTTCTGTACAGCATGGATAATGCGTTTTCATTTCCCCGTGCTGTCTGAGCTAGCAGGAACTTAGCAATGCGGCGCAATCAGCTTGTCAAATATAGTAAAATGCATGACGTACCATTTCTCATAGTTATCTGCAATCTGACGAGCTTAAAGATTAATGCACAAGCGTTCAGGAAAGTCCGAGCTGATGCAAGGAGGCAGCCCTATGCAGCCCAAGAGTGAATTGTGGTAGTGTCAGGCACCGAGTAAGCCTTTGGTAAAGTACACGAAGTACATAAGAAGGCGAGCTACCAAGATCTACATCATGAGATTGCGGGAGCTGTGTAATACCTGTTGGTGGTGTTGCCATAGAAAGTGCTGTTGGCGTTCCGCGGCGGCGGGTTTTTCCACTAATACGTATTAGGGACGGACGTTGCAGTCTGCTTGTTTGCACAAATCATCACGACATTGTGCACTCAGAGCAGGGTCTATAGTATCCTTGCCGCTATCCGCGCCGTTGCCTGATACTTGGATTTCCTTTTTTCTTTTTCTTGTCTCATCTTGTTGGAGCTTACTCCAAGAGGCGCCCGTCGCTCACGTCACACAACTCCAGTCAGGCTTTTGCTACTCCATCTGCGGCACTTGCTCACCACCACACATGATACAGGCCTACTGACGATTGCGCATGTTTTGTGTGTCAGCATAGCAAGCCTACAGATGTTTGTGGACGAGCCTCGCGTGCTAGGGACGCCGTCCTACGCCCAACCTCTCACGTCCTGCCTTTTTTTTGTTTTATCCATTTACCCAAGATTTCGATCGCTGGGCGGTCCACATCGTGTTAACATCGGACAAGCAAGGCCGCCTCAAGTCACCTCAGCCCTGCGCCTCGTTTCTCACCAAACAGGAGCGGGGCGCTGCTTCGAGGCCCGCCGGTGGCATGAATGCAGAGCTCCATGTAATCTCACTGCCAGGCCGCTGGCCGTCCGAGATCGATCAACTCTGGATGGAAGCCTGGGAACTTCCGTGAAACAGAACGGTTCTTCGCGGCCACGGCACTGGGCACTATACGCGTCGAGCCACAGATGGCAGCTTTCGTCGCCGACTGTCAAGATCTGAGTGACATGTTTGGGCCTAGCGATTCCTCCGCATAAACTCTAACACGTGCCTGGGGCAGAGGCGTTGAGGTAGACACGGCGCATGTAAGATGCTGCGCCGCGTAACATCCGCATGGTCGGCTTACTTTTGCGCTGATGGAGCGGCCACCGGCCTTCTTTACACCAGGTGCGTTTCGACTCATGCAGGCGGGTGCTCCGCCGTGGTTGTTTTACCGACGTCTTAGCTGTTGGGAGTGGAGCTTTGCCTCAGGCCAAAAATAGCACGGATTCCTTTGTTGGCAGCAGTACCCCAGAAATACCGTTGCTAGCCAGGCAGATCCTGCAAGGAATGCTTGGGCGTGAAAGGTCTCAACGATGGGTACGAGCGATCATTCGACGTTATGCGGATCTGCAGAACTCCTTGGCTTATCTCGCGCCTGGAGGATGACGACAAGACTGGAAGCGTACACACTTGTCCATAGGCGCCGGTGTGGACACGTGACCATGGCATCTGCCGAACTCGAGCCGCGTCGGGCTGCTCTAGTCGGCCGAAAACACCACTGGGCGCGGCCATTGTCGAGGCCATCAACGATGCTCAAAGCAGCATGTGTGCCTCGTTATTTGTTCTGCCGTCTGAGGCAGCGTCGAGAGTCTCCTGAGAAGCATGCGACCTCGCGCGTTGCTGCACTGCCACGAGAAGCAGCTTTTGTGCATACATGGACTCTGAGACGGCGTCGGATCATTGTCCGAGTATGCACTTCTCTTACAGCGCGATGGATCGGTGATGGTGGGGTGGGCTGGGCTTGGATTATGCCTGGCGCAAGCGACGGCTCCCGACGCCCTTTACGCGTTGGAGAGGCACAGCGCCAGGTTGGAGGGGACTACAGCGTTCAGATGGCGAGCAGATACGCGTTTCACGTTACGTGCTAAATTACCCCTGAGCATGCTGCCCTAGGCTGGTAGCGCTGGGGTCCCTGCATCGTCGCCACGACGATCTCCCTTTAGGACCGTCAGGCGGTTGACGCGTCGCCTTCCGAGGTGCTGCAAACGTGTAGAGCGACGCCGAGAACGTCGGCACGCGCAGCCTGGAGAAATGGCCCGGACCAAGAGGGCGACTGCTGGCGGCAGCGGGCTCTGTCGATCCAGAGCGCGGGTTGCAGCCATGGAAATGTGTGCCTGCATGTGCCAAGGCAGTCTCCTAGTGTCTTCTTGAAACCCGTGAAACAGGCCACGGATCTTGCTCTTCTAAACAAGAGCCGTCCGTCTCCGCCCGGGAAATTGGACGATCAATGTCTTCCTGACGGCCTAAGATCCGAGCTTATACCCATTCGTATATCGTCAAAAGCTTCTCGAACGCTTCCATTTCGCGCGCACTCGCCTCCCTTTCCATAGCGACAACACTGCTCTGCCCGCCCAACAAGGCCCGTGGACCCCAAATCTCCGGCATGATACACGCTTCTGCGCGCAAACTTGGATAACATGGAGACCGACGACGCTCAACTCTACCAGTTCGGCACTCCGCAGCAGAGCAACTCCTTCAAACGACCGCGACGCAGTCTGCAAGGCTCCACGCCTTTGAGCAGCGTAACCGAAAGCGTGACTTCATCGCCCCGTCACTCGGGACAGAACCAATTCGCCCCTCATCTCTTCGATCACATCAATGCGCTGAAGCACCTCGACGACCAGCAGATCCTGCAGCTCTTGTCGGCTGCGCGCAATGGAGGTCAGTCGCATGCCATCTTGGCCCATCTGCCCTTTACTCACGCGACTCCAGATGGCATGCGTCGTTCGGGCGCCGACAGGTCGTCAATGTCGACTGTTGGAAGTCGTGCGTCCTCGTACCTGAGCGTACCGTCTAGCAGGGTGCCCAGTATGCTCTCGGATCCTCGTGCATCCATCGCATCCACCGACTCGTCTTTCACGCACTACAGCGCTGCATCTTCGCGCTTGTCGACCGCATCCTCTCGTCTTTCCACCATCTCCACCACCTCGACACCGGCGCCCAAGAATTTCGCCTGTACATTCTGCGACAAAGCGCTCAAATCCAAACCATACTGGAAATCGCACGAAGAGGAGTTCCACGAGCAAAGACTCACCTGGAGGTGCCCAGATTGCGAGCAAATCTTCCACGCCGGAAAGCGTTTCCGTGAGCACCACACAAAGCTGCATGTACGTCAAGTAGGAAATCATGCCCGTTATCTCTGACTAACATTTCACAGGGCTGTGAACATTGCAAACAACCAAGAGAGAGTGGGCAGCCAACGAGCAGGAAAGCGTCACCATGCGTCAAGAAGTACGAAATCGTCATGCACGACAAGGATGCTTGGGGGTGCGGCTTCTGTGCCTCTCTTCTGACCACTTGGGAAGAGCGGTGCGAACACATTGCGCTTCATTTTGAAGAGAAGGGATCATCGAAATGGAACTTTACCAATGTCGTCCTTGGTCTGCTAAAGCAGCCAGAGGTGTCTAGCGCATGGAACCGGATGATGACCGAACGATATGGCGACGAACAGAACTGGCCATCATTGGCATGGGAGTCCAAGAAGTGCAACCGTTTGCGATATAAGCTCGAAACGAAATGGGATACGCGCGTTTTCGACATTGAGAAGCTGGTGCAGGATACCTTCGACTTGGCGGAGATTGAAGCCAAAGACGTTGAATCAGCAAGCGAAGCCACTCCTGACCTCTCCGAGTCGAATGATGCTAGCCAAGGTGAAATGGTGGAATTCAAGCTGGAGACTTCTGATTTGCCGTCTGATTTTGGAACCGACGACAGGCTGCACAGTTCACATGGACTCCCGCAAGAACAGATGATGATGGATATTGATCCGGTAGAACCTCAGCAGTCAATGCAACAGCAAGAGATGGCGTCATCGCAATGGCCTGTTAGCACAGACATGTCCCACAGCGGTATGAGCGCTGCGACCGGCATGGATGGCTTCAATGCATTCGATACAAGTATGACGTCTATGGCATCAGACTTTTCTCAACCCATGGCCCAGAGTTTCCAGCCACAGGCACAAGGTTGGCCAAATGCAGGCTTTGCATCAACACCCGACCTTCTCAGCTACCAGCAACCAGCATCGTACATGGATTTCCAGCAACCCAAGGAAATTGTTTCTGTACCGACTTCCCAGTACACCAACTTCCCACACTACCCCCGGCAAAGCCTTCCACCAAACTTTCTCCAGCAACAGCAACAACAATCACAAGCTCCTAGTACGCCAGCTTCGCGCCGTTATGTTCCAAGGTTGATTAATATATCAAACAACTCGAGTCACCGCGGTGTTCACATGGACCAGCCACCTCCACCTCCACCGAAAGACGATCACTCTCAAAATCGATTCTCTCGGCTTATAATGCGGCGCCGTCCCAGCAACATATCGCAACATAGCCTTGTATCTCACCGTGAGATGGGCGGTACATGGGGTGATGAGCTGAACTGGGGTTAAGCCTTGGATGTCATTCAGCTGCTTGTATTCCAGGGCATACCTTGCCCAACTTGTCAGACCGGCTGGTCCGGCCCTGGCATGTCAACTCTACTTTGAAAAGGAAAAAATCATAAAAAAAACACATCACCTCTAACAAGGTGACTCCGAACCTCGCTCCGATTCCATCGAAACGAGCTACACGTCACCTCAACGGAGCAACCCCCGACCCTACGTCTGTGCAACCCTTTCCTTACGTATACTACAACAACACATTCACGTCTCCTTTTTTTATTCGTTGGACCAGCAGGATATGATTCCGCTGGGGTCAGAAGAGAGGAGGAGGGAGGAATATACCCATTTATGAAGCGTTGTTTTTTGTGTCTTTCTATCTAGTTTTTGATTTCTCTTTCTATCTACGTAGCAGCGTTGGAAAGCTTCAGTTGCTTTCCCAGCACATAGCACAATACTTCACCTAATACCCCTTTTTTTTCCTCTACAATTTTTTTCTACTTTCTCTAACGCAATGCGATTGATGTAATGAGCGAGTGGGTGGTACTTGGAACTGGAGGCGGGATAAGGACTGGGATTCAGGTAGATACCACATAGATATTACTTGAACGTATCTTTTTTTTATTACACCAATCACCCAACGCTTCACAGCAGCAATTGTGCCAGTTGCTGGGTCATTCCGGCTGTGTGTGCTCCGAGGAGTGGGGTCGCAGTTGATACACCAGATGAGTGGGGAATCCCGTATTCCGAAAGGGGTGGGTTGCTGCTAGCGGCATGACTATTATCAAGCGATAAGTAATTATTAATGTTGGCTTTATTCAAGGTCCCCAGTTGGCTTTTTCTTCACCCTCCGGATATTAATCTGGCTTAGGTCTTACCGAGCGTGGCTGTGCCCCCTAAACCATAACTTGATAATGCCTCAAAAAGGGCCGAGTGGCGGGGTCCCTCCAGCAGCGCAGGATAACTAACGTCACGTTATTTCTTACGCCAGTTCCCAGTAAACTCACGAGATGGATGCTTGCGATTGGAGTTCTTTTCTTGAAAGCGTTCGTTTCATTGGAGTTCTTTTTTTAGGCGTTGCAAAAAAATCCGTTGGCGTCGTCATATACATGTAGCGATGGCTTTGTTCCTCTTTCTAGAATTAGCATACTAGAGTACACAAGCGTCACAATCTCATTCCGTCTCTCGGAACCACACTTCCGATGTTTCCAAGTCTTCCTCCCTTGTCGATAACAAACGCTCTTCTATGTTGGGGTAATGTGCTAGATGCGTATATTTCATTTTTTCGGTTGTTTCGTTTCGAGGTTCTACACTCGGTTTAGTGTTGCAGCATGCACTGTAGGTCGAAACGCACGCTTACAGGCAGTACCCCCTTCGCTGGAACATTTAAGTGTTCGTTTTTATCTTGAGTAACCATCATCCGACGCAAACTTGGTTTGGTATTCGGTTGCGGGGGCCGATTACGTGTAAGCGATGCACTCCGTCTCGGGGGGCGCAACATTTGTTTGAAGCGCCCCCCCCCCCCTCCACCCCCCTCCCCCCCTACCTACTATATCCCCTCTTCTCATCAAAACCCTCATTTGTATCTCCCCCCCGCCTGCTCTCCTAC